>RHLO01000384.1:0-68054 GCA_003719415.1 Aspergillus olivimuriae | reverse complement strand
CCAGAAACCGTCTGGAAGCCAAGCGGATAGCCAGTCGGGCATGCATCCCGGACCCCCTCTCGCCAGCTGATAAGTCGCTTCTCGACAGCTGTGGCGTTGTGCATCGCTTGCTCCCTTGCCTATCTACCAGCTCCCACCCCCTGATCCCCTGCCAATTTAAAAACCCCCGACGCCTATCAATTTGGTGCTGGTGCATGCTTCTTCCCCGCTCGAGGGTTGTACACATCTCGCCAACCTGGACATGGAACCGTCGCGCGACACCCACGAGGCCGCCCCTGCTGCCGATCCCCTCGGGAGAGACCCGGACCAGGAGGTCGCCGTCATGGAGGAGAAAACCATCCCTTCGGAGAAGAACATTGTACCGGAATCAGCGTCTCTGGATAGCACCGGCCAGAAGAATGAGGGCGAAATCGAGGCCGCCAGCGAGAGCTACCCGACTCGCTCCCGATCTCGTCGCTACTATGCGGCAGCGCGTCCCTACTTCAAACATGTCTTCTTCGCCGTCGTCTGGATGCTATTCACTGGGTGAGTCCTTCCCAGAGCCGTATGGGAAATATCAATTGAAGAGATACTCATGCTCCCCCGCCGGCCAGATGGTGGATCGCCGGCCTCATTCTCCACCGTCATGACTACGGCTGGCTGATCCCCTTCCTGCTCTACCTCGCCATCACCCTCCGCCTCATCTTCCTCTACGTGCCCATCGCCGTCGTCACCCGGCCAGTCTACTGGCTGTGGGGCCAGACAGCCTCGCGCGTCGTCGCCGTTATTCCCGAGAAATACCGCATCCCCAGCGGCGCCCTTCTCACCATCGCCGTCATCCTCGTCGGCTCCTTCGCCTCCGATGAATCCGCCGACAACACGCGCGAAAGCCGCGCCGTCAGTCTCTTCGGACTCGTCGTCTTCCTCTTCGGCCTGTGGCTGACCTCGCGCAACCGCCGCAAGATCGTCTGGCACACGGTCGTCGTCGGCATGCTGGTGCAATTCATCGTCGCGCTCTTCGTGCTCCGCACCAAAGCCGGCTACGACATCTTCAACTTCATCTCGATGCTCGCGCGCGAACTCCTCGGCTTCGCCATGGAGGGCGTCGACTTCCTCACCGCCGACTGGGGATCCAAGCACATGAGCTGGTTCCTCGTCAGCGTCATCCCCGCCATCATCTTCTTCGTCTCCATCGTTCAGCTCCTCTACTACATCGGACTCCTGCAGTGGGCCATCGCCAAGTTCGCCGTCTTCTTCTTCTGGAGCATGCGCGTCTCCGGCGCCGAAGCCGTCGTCGCCGCCGCCTCCCCCTTCATCGGCCAAGGCGAATCCGCCATGCTCATCAAGCCCTTCGTCCCGCATCTCACCATGGCCGAAATCCACCAGGTCATGTGTTCCGGCTATGCCACCATCGCCGGCTCCGTGCTGGTCTCCTACATCGGCATGGGGGTGAATCCGCAGGCGTTGATCTCGTCCTGCGTCATGAGCATCCCCGCCTCCCTCGCCGTGTCCAAGCTGCGCTGGCCCGAAGAAGAAGAAACCCTCACGTCCGGCCGCGTCGTCGTCCCCGAGGAAGACGGCGAAGACCGTCCCTCCAACGCCCTCCACGCCTTCACCAACGGCGCCTGGATCGGCGTCAAGATCGCTGGCATGATCGCTACCGTCTTGCTCTGCATCATCTCCCTCGTCGGCCTCGTCAACGGCCTCCTCACCTGGTGGGGTCGTTACCTCAACATCAATGACCCCGATAACCCCCTCACCATCCAGCTCATCGTCGGCTACATCTGCTACCCCATCGCCTTCCTCCTTGGCGTCACCCGGACCAACAATGATCTTCTCAAGGTCGGCGAACTGATCGGCATGAAGCTTGTCATGGTACGTCCTCCAAATAACCCAGATCCAACCCAGATCCAACCCCCCAAAACAACAAATCAACAGAAAGAATTCAAGGAAAGAAAAAGACTAACACCCCCCAGAATGAATTCGTCGCCTACGGCGCCCTCCAACACGACGACCGTTACCAAAACATCAGCGACCGATCCCGTCTCATCGCTACCTACGCCCTCTGCGGCTTCGCCAACATTGGCTCCCTCGGAAACCAAATCGGTGTGCTCTCGCAGCTGGCACCTGGTCGTGCTGGGGACGTCTCCCGCGTCGCCGTCAGTGCCATGTTAACCGGGGCGATCAGCACGTTTACCAGTGCGACGATCGCCGGGTTGTTGGTGACGGATGAGAAGAGTTATTTCGCGGGAGCGAGTACCTAGTTTCTCCTGAATTTGTTTGAACTTTGCGCTATCTATGGGCTATCCTTGAACTTAGACTTATAGCTTAGGCTTGAAGGATAGCTGGTGGATAGGCAGGGGGTATGGTGTATTGTTGTTTGTGTGTTTCTGTTCTGTTTCGCGGGCGAGATATGATCGTAATGGATCGATTGAGCTGGGCTCGGTGTAAACTAGGTATATCCCTGGATGTCCACGGTTTGAAGTAGCTCTCAAGTAATCAAGTGCTATGTGATAGGGCTACATCTGCAACATACCCCGTGTACCCATTCTGTAGAAAATAAGGGTAAGAATTGTGACAAGAATGAGGAAAAGAAACTTCCATAACACCAAAGAGTTCAGCTCCAGTCATGTGCACGGTATGGACCCAACTCAGCCGATAAAAAAGTGAGGCAAACCAACAACTCCAGAACTATAAAACACTAGGTAATGCAACCCGGCCTTTGCCAGGCAAAAGAATATCCATGAGAAGCCAGAGACCTGAGACACCACCATGGACGACGCTCAGACCCCAGCTCATGCAATGCATCCGAAAGGAAACGAGTTCGATTCCCCCGTGTGCCCGTTGAACGCCACGGCCCGATGCCGTTTTTTTCCAGCCCATTCATGTACAATTTACTCAATATCCTCAATGTCACGGTGTCGCGCGAGCACGTGGCGCTTGTATTCCTCCTGATCCTGGTCCCAGAGATCGGCCGCCTGCGCGTTCAGAGGGCTGGCACTGTTTCGATGGTTAGAAGTCTAGATCTCAAGGATAGAAGGCAGCCAGGCAGTCCGTACTTGTTGGGTTCGCCGAGGAGACTCTGCAATGACAGCAGCACGCTCTGCACGTTGTACACGGCACTCCACTTGTCCTTGAGGATGTCAAGACAGATGCGGCCCGAGAAGTCGACGTTGGGGTGGTAGATGGGGGTCTTGAAAAGCACGGTCGGCGGCGAGTAGGGGTAGTTGTTGGGGAATGCGAAGGAGAGCTTGAAGGTGAGGCCCTCGTACGGGGTCTCGGCCGGTCCGCTGATAGTAGCCGTCCAGGAAAGCAGGTTGCCATCCGCGTCCGGGAAGGCGGAGATACCGGGCGACGGGGACAGCATCAGCTGCATCAATTCTGATTGTAAACTAGAGCCGAGAATCTCGTTAGTATCGCGCATGTGAACTGGCTTCTCGCGACTGCTTTCCGGACGGGATGCACACGAACCGTTTTGTCACGCTCTGGCTGTCGGAGCGCTGGCCGGCGGCGTTAAGCTTGGACGCCTCCAGCGCGTCGGGAGCGGAGTTTTGGGAGTCCTCCATCGTGTAGTCCATGGCGGCGGTTGAGATGATCACGAGGGACAAGTGAGGCAGAAGCTAGGTTTAGGGAGGGTTGAACGCGAGAGGGCTGAGTGATCCAACGATGTGCCGGGAGAAGTGGAGGGGAACGTTCGACAGAGTCGCAGGAGAGGGTTGCTGTCTGGAATGACGCCGGAACCGAATGCAGGCGGGCAGTTGGCTGGACGGACCCACCGGGAGGACACTTTGAAATGCACGCAGAATGAAGGGGGATTCGGTCTGCCGGGGGAGGTTATCGGCGGGCGAGAACGCGCTGAAGACAGGTGGGACTATGCAGACGGACAGAGAGAGGGAGGAGAAGGGTGGAAGTGGTCGAGGGCGACAGAAGAGAAGAGCAGAAAGTGCGGGTTGTTTACGACTCCACTGCGTCCCCGGCAACAACACCAACACCGTCTTTCTCCCCGCCTGATCGGGCGCCACACCTGACACGGTCACTCGTCTACCGACAAGTCAAAAATAATAGTCTATGATCATGATGTTCCATGAGTGATCGATATTGAAATGATACACTGTCATTGTCTTGGTGCAAGGGTCGGTTCAGGATAGTAGGAAATATATTCTAGAACCAGTCAGGTCTGCCCTCAGCCCATGCAGCTGGCACAAACCAATCACAATGTCATGGAGTATACGGACATCAACGCCCAGATATACTCGTCATATCAGAGGGGACCCTAATCGCTCTAAGGGGAACAGTTGCACCTGACTTAGAGAACTAGCTCTACGGAGTAAAGCGTCCATCCTGGATTCAAGTCCCACATAAGGAGATTATCGGATCTTGCTGGATGGACAAGTCGATCTTGATTTGGAGAACGACTTTTGGAAAATGCAGCCAAATCCCATCGACCCATCAGAACAGCAAAAGCTTCTGGCAGGGTCTATCCCTACTACTAATACTACTCCGTATTCTTCAGTCATTAAGACCCCACTCACATCGACAGGTCGGTTCAACGACATCAATGCGAACTATAGTCCTGCAATATATACACTGAACAGGAATATCAGCAAACACAACGCTCTAGACCCACCTATGGGGTTTGGCCCCATTGATAGACATCCTGAAATTCTCATGTAAAACCAACATGCGCACAAAGTGAACTTCGGAGAGACTGGAGTTTGGTACCTGATGCCACTAGCCATGTCAACATCCACCGTTGGATCAATAATCCCGTGGAAAACACTTTCAATGGAAGCACGGTGTACCGATCATAAGATCGGTCTCATCTAGACGCTCACAAACATGTCAAGTCATATCCATACTGGCAAATCGCTTCCTTATAGCACAAGAGTGTCGCCTTCACGTGACAACGACCTCCGCATCTTGACAACCACCTGTAGCCTTCTCTTCCTCCCACGATTTATCTCAGTCCCTCATTTCCTCCTGCCCTGAAGATGAACTTTGGCCCGTCGAAACCCTGGCGATATAACTCTGGTCGGGACTCGGTACCGTAATATCATAACACCGGGGGCGATAACATATTACCCAAAGAGGATAAAGTGGTTCTCGCGTGCCGCGTTTCTCGTTCCTGCGGCGCATCTCAGCCCTTGCCTGGTCCTCAGCCTCCCGCCTACTTCGCAAACCCAGATGATGGACCTGAAATCCCGTTTCTTCCTCCATTCTGTTTCTTACCCGAGTTGTACATAGTCCATCAACTCGGTTCGACCACCCCGGGTCGCTCTCACCATGCACCATTCCCAACTTGCCCCACTGCCGAACGATCTGCCCTTCCGCATTGTCTCGAAGACTATCGGCCAAGGGGCGTATGCATGGTATGACCTGTCTTTTCTTCGCTACCACAAACGGGTTTCTGGGGCCATTTAACTAACGATTCTCCACCACGATGCAGCATCAAGAAAGCCGCGCCGAGCCACGAAGACAATCCAATCTTCGCGGTCAAATTCATCCATAAGGAATACGCTGCACGACATGGGAAGATCAGCGCGCGACAATTGCAGATGGAAGCGACGGTCCACAAACATATCGGTGAACACAACAACATCATTTCGTTCTTTCAAACCGGAGAAGACGACGTGTGGCGATGGATCGCAATGGAGCTTGCCGACGGCGGGGATCTCTTCGATAAGATTGAAGCGGATGAAGGCGTCGGGGAGGACATCGCGCACGTATACTTTTCGCAGCTGGTCAGTGCAGTCGGCTACATGCACTCCAAGGGGGTCGGCCACCGCGACATCAAGCCGGAGAACATGCTCTTAACCGCCGATGGCAACCTCAAAATCGCGGATTTCGGCCTGGCCACCTTGTTCGAGTATAAGGGCGTCACGAAGATGTCCACGACCTTTTGTGGCAGTCCGCCATACATTGCACCGGAGGTCATCTCTTGCAGTAGCAAAAACCACGTGAAGGGTGCTGGTTACCGACCGGATCTGGTGGACATCTGGTCCTGCGGGATCGTGCTTTTCGTTCTGCTGGCGGGCAACACGCCCTGGGATAGTCCGACGGAGAACAGCTACGAGTTCCATGAGTATGTGGCAACGAACGCACGGACAAGCGATGAGCTGTGGCAGAAACTCCCCGTCGCGACGTTATCACTCTTACGGGGCATGCTGAATATCGATCCCAACAGTCGGTTCTCCCTAGAGGATGTCCGCCGTCATCCATGGTATACACGACAGAATAAGTTCTTGTCCCCCGATGGGAAGCTGAAGGACTCCATCAACCTGGCTACCACGATGTTTGAATCGCTGCACATCGACTTCTCCCAAGATCCGCTCTCCCGACGCATCAAGGGCGGTAGCTTCGATGTTGACCACATGGACATGGATAATGGAGAGGAGGATGGTGCGGAGCACCGCATCTCATCGACGCAGCCCGAGATGCCACGAGGAGATATGTTGGTTGATTGGGATACGCCACACCTGACTGATATCTTCTCAGCAACCCAGCCGACGGTGAAACCCTTCTCGGTCGATGATTCTCTCGTTGCTGATGCGCTGGAGGACGAACCCTCCATGTCCCAATTCTCTCCCCACCCCTCGGTCCCGCTCAGCCGAACACAAAAAGCCCAGCGGTTCAGGGATATCGTGCCGCCTCGACCGATGACCCGCTTCTATTCAACCTGGGAGTTGAAGCTCCTCGTACCGCTGATCTGCGAAGCACTCCACCGGCTTGGTGTCCCTGTTCCGTCCGTGCCGGCTGTCTCTGCAGGTGATACTTCGGCGATGGTTCGCATCATCACCAGGGATGGCCGCATGTGCACGCTTCAAGGTAAAGTGATCATCGAATGCGTCTCGGAGGGTCTGTTCGAAATCGAATTTGTGAAAACCAAGGGCGATCCTCTTGAATGGCGGCGGTTCTTCAAGAAGGTTGCTGTCCTATGCAAGGACGCTGTTTACAAACCCGACTCTTAGACTGAATCCTCTTGTCTCTGTATTATGTGCAATTTGTCTTGTTACGCCTCTGTTATGTACGATTTACGTGATTTACGACTGGTCGAGTAGAGCTATGCGTCGCACCGACAGAAATGGAAATCGTTTGACTCTACGTTGATATCTCCCATACTATCCAACCAAAACACACCTACTCCCAAGCATCAAGGTAAATCTAAGCACCACTAACCGCCTCTCTCATCTTCTGCATCACAGCATCTTCAGAAACCGACAGAGGAAGAAGATCCTGCACCGAATCCAACAACCCCCTCTTCGCCTTATTAATTTCTAAATGCCTCCCAGCCCAAATATAAAGCAACTCGCCATGACGCGCCGCCTCCGTCAACAAGATCAGCACCCCCTCTGCCACAACCTCCGGCTCCTGCACCACCGACCCCATCGCCTCGACCACCTCCCTCGGCACCATTCCCGTCGCCGTCCACGACGGCGCAATCGCATTCAACCGCACCGGCACCTTCGCCGACGCCAGATCCGCCGTCAACCCGCGCAGAATCCCCAACACCCCATGCTTCGCCACGGTATAATCCACCGCCGAGAAATTCTGGAACGAGGACGCCGACGCCGTGAGCACGATACTCCGCCGCAGGGGAGTCTCATTCTCAGGGACGTCTTTGGTCAGATAATGCACCGCTAGTCGCACCGTGCTGATCACGCTGAGCAGGTCGATTTCCACGGTGGTGAGGACGGGTGGGGTGAGGAGATCGTCGGCGTCGAGGGTGTCTTCGAGGAAGTTACTGCGGGGACCGATGCCTGCGTTGGCGAAGACGTGGTCGATGCGGCCGAACCGGGCGTGTCCCTGGATGAAGAGATTGCGCAGACTGGTCCAGTCGGAGACGTTGGTGGGTTGGAAGTGGATCTCGCGGTTGGCTGGGTAGGGCGTTTTGGGGGGATTGATGTCGCCGGCGATGATCTTTGCGCCGTGTTGGAGGCAGAGGTTGAGGGTTGCGAGGCCGATGCCGGAGCTGCTTCCTTTGGGGTTGTGAGTTTGGTTTGTGTGTGGTAGAGTGGGTTGGTGAGTGGGTGGTGAGGGGGACGTACCGGTGATCAAGACGACTTGGTCTTTGATATTGGTGAGGGTGTTGGGGTTTACGTGAATTTCCATTGTGAGTGTATTTGGCTCTATGAATGGGTGATTTTGGTGTGTATTATGTTTCGAATGGGGAGGCTTTGGGCCAAGGTGAGAACCCTTCTATACTCCACGGCTGGCCCTTGTACATGGAGAGTTGCAGGATGCTGCCGAGGTGGGGATCGGTCCAAGTCTACTGGGGAAATGCGGGGTGATAATGGAGCGTTTCTTCCGAGTGGTCGTCTGAGTTATTGAGTGGAAGCCCTGAGGGGTATCTTCCAGCAGGACTACTGGATCCCTTGTCGCAATGAGAGCGTAGAGTCAGTTGGGATGGGTGTACTGAGTCAGTGTTTATAGTTCGCGGGTACTCCGGAGAGCACGGATGAATCATAAGCGCATTGCCAGGCTGGAGATTGGTATGGGAAGAAGAGATCTGAAAAAAATATACTTCAGGATTGATTCTCGTATCGTATAATGTAGTAACGCCATATTCTTCGTCTTTCCCTGCCTCACAAGTACCTACATTCGTATGATGGATGGAGAAGACCATGTTTATCCATGTCATGTGATATATACATCCATCTGACTCATCTATGCTGTTCATCCCACCAGAATCCCTGTTCATCCATGGTTCACACAGCATGTTCAGGTGGACTACCACAATATGTAAGGCGTATATTGGCTGCACGGCGTGTATAATTTCTTGCGACACTGAACTCCCTTCTCTCTCATTTTCTTCGCCACCCCTCCACCTCGAATCCCTCTCCAGCCAATGCGCTCTGGGCATTTGCTCATGTACCCGGGCGACCAGGCTGGAGTTTGCTGATCGCGGGGGGATGGGTAAAATGGAGTCGGGACCCGGACACCACGGACGATCCTCCTCATCCCCTGCGAAACCCGACCAGAACCTTCCAGCCCTCCATGGTGCCTCATCCTCCATCCCAGCCTCACCCATGGAGAACCTCCCCGTTGAGATTCTGACCAAGATCGTGGACTGTAAGTGATTGTGTCTCCGGTTCCTGTGTCGTGCATAGCTCAGGATGGGAGCGCTTCCCCGCACTCCCATCCCGTTTACATCCATGGACAAAACCTACGAGCTGACACCCATTGTGAATCCCAGACCTCACCCCTCATGAGCAGGTACAACTGCAATCCGTCTGCAAGCGATTTTTCGGCCTCGCGCGCGACAACAATTTATGGAGGTTGCATTGCTATGAGGAGTCCTGGATCTCTGCGGAGAGGCTATATCCGGCCATCTCCTCCCCGGCGAGCCTCCTCAACAGGTCGGCAAGGTCGCTGAGTGACCTGGGGCATCCTTCGTTACGTGCCTTGATTCAACCACGCATCGAGCGCCTTACCGAAGTCCAAAGCGCCCTCAACTCGTCCAGAGGGGAACGATCCCGAGCCGCCGCCACGTGGGACCCCTCCTATGAGGGGGAAGAGATCGACTGGTACTCGGAGTATATTGCGCGAGAGGCCCCGATCTCGCTCAGTTGGCTTCAACAGCCCTTCACGCAGGCTGCTGACACCGGGAATAGAGATAATCGCGAGGTCAAAGGGATCGGCTTGTTGAGAGATTGGAGTTCGGCGCGGCAGAATAAAGTGGTTGCGCCGCTCGATGATGGGAGTGTCTGTATCTGGGATCTCAACCACTCCCATGCCATCGGGTCGCAGACGACAAAGGGTCGGGTGCTGGGGTCCAGCAAACCGGGGATTCTAACGAACGACATGTCGCGACGACAAATGAATTCGAGGTCCAAGGTGTCGCTGGAGTTTATCAATTTGGGCGAATGCGTGAGCGTGGATTCAATCCGGCGAAGAGCGTATCTGGCGGTGGGAAACATCTTGAATGAAGTAGACTTGGAAACTTTGCAGGTGATCTCACAGCAGCGCTATCCGTGGTCTGTTTTTGCTCTGTCTCAAGAGACCGACTACTCGGTGCCGTTGACCCTGGCGACGACACTGAGCCTGCACCTATATGATGCGAGAATGTCGGCGGCGGAGGAAGAGGAAGCAATCAATCTCCGCTGTGAGAAGCCGACAGTCTCGTTGGTTCCCGAGTCACAGCTTTATGCTCCCCCCGATTCACCTCTGTTGCAATTCCGGCCGGACGGCCAACCTCCTCATCGCATTCGGAGCCCAGGCCCGTCAGAACACTATGACAACTATGCTCCGTTGTTCCAGCCTGGGCCTCTGTCCCTTCTACATCCACCGGCTCCTCACGTCAACGCCATCTTCCTCGCTGGGCGATTCCCCAGCATTTTACAGTATGATCGGAGATTCTTTCCTCGGCTACAGCGCACCATCCACTCCGGAGGACGTCTGTGCGGCCTCGCTTCAGTGCCTGCGCCGCGATTCCCCGTCTTCTCCAGCTCTTCCTGGCCCGAATCTCACCAGGTGGTCGCCTGTGGAGAATACAAGGGCCGTGGATCCCTGGAACTTTACAGCCTTACGGCTAATCCAGGAAGCGACGAGAGCGGGCCATCAGATCGGTCATCGAGCTTGTCAATGGTGCATCAAAATCGACAAAGTGCTGCTCGGTCCAAGGTTTTGTCGGCTGAATCGCATGGCACTCGCATTGTCTATTCCGACGCCGAAGGCAATATCAAATGGGTGGAGCGAGACGGTCGGCGCGAGGTGCGTCGATTCAACCTCAACACCCACCAACCACGTCCGCACCATCGCCGAGAATCACATCTTTCAGATGACACGGACGTCGGGGAGGGCGAGGAAGCGCGCGGTCTGTGGCACAGCCTGTCCCGCGAAGACGGTGACGTTGCGCGCAAGATCCTCCCCACTGGAGGCAACCTGACGGGAGACGAGTTACTCATCTGGACTGGAGAACGGGTGGGACGACTTCGGTTCTCGAGCAACGAGGATACCACGGACCACGACGCGGACGAGGGTCTTCCCGGGGACGAGGAGATGGACGAGTCCACCCGAGAGGCGATGCGGGCGAAACGACGAGAGGATCAGCGCAAGGAGCGTGAGTACTCCCGAATGATGCGACGGGCACTCGAGCGGCAGGCAGATGAAGTCCGGCGCATGGGTGATCTGGGCTTGTGAGGACACTGTGTTTGTGTGGATACATGGACTGGTCTTGGAAGGATATATTTGGGTTTGAGGCCACAGGGATACTGGGATAGACGGCCGTTTAGCATAATCACTCGGTAAGAGTCTTATAGTCATTGATGTCGTCTCGCCGACCATTCGTCATCCTCTCCAGACCTAGTTATACAATACCTCACCTCGATCCGCTGCAGTGGTTGACGGGTTCGGCCCGTTCAGCAGCATCTAGCGTCGGCAGGCCTCGGCATCGACTGACCGGCTTCTGACAAACCATTACTGATCGCCCGCTTCTTCTTCCTCCTTCTCCCCAGATCGACCCCCACTGTCCTCTCCAACATCTGGTTTGACTCCTGCAGACGGTTTATTTCCTTGTTGTGTGGCTCTCAATTGACTTCTTGTCTTCCTCAAGATCTTCATTCCCGGTTTTTTCTTGGGCTCACCGACAACTCCGACCTGTCGCACGCCACCTCCGACCTTCCCCGCGGACCGACCGAGGAATAAGCCATTGCGATTGACTCACAACAGGAGTACAGCCTCAACGACCAGGTCGAAGCCAAAACTCTCTCAGATTTAGCTTTTCCCAGCAAAGTTCCTTCTTCTTGGATATCATCGCACCGGACTCTCCGACCTCAACTCCCTCATCTTCCACGCTGCCCCCGCACTGAAGAGGGGCAATTTTGTCGTCGTGCATACCATCAAGTCAGAATGCCTTCCACCACCACCAGCTCCCAGTTCGATTCCATCGAGGATACGATAACCGCTTTCCGTAAGTCGCTTCCCCATGATCCTTACCTTCTTGCGACTCTAGGAGAATTTGCGCGACTGGCGCACAAGTTCCAAATCCCGAGTCTGATTCTGAGCGCCCTCTTTGCCTCGCCCGAATACCAACCACTAACCGTTCTCAACATATAGGAAATGGGGAATTTATCATCGTGCTTGACTCGCAAGACCGCGAGAATGAGGGTGACCTCATCATCGCCGCCGAGTCCATCACCGCCGCACAAATGGCCTTCCTCGTCCGTTACACCAGGTTCGTACAACCACCCATCGATCTCCCTTGCCGAGGCGATCATGACACGCACGCACGCCTCCCAAGCGCATCGTCTTCCTGATATTCCCCACCATGAACCGCACGACATGCTAACACGAACCTCAGCGGCCTGATTTGCGCCCCGATCACCGCCGACATCGCCAGCCGACTCCAGCTCCCCCAAATGGTACTGGAGAACACCGACCCGAAGGGAACCGCCTACACCATCTCCATCGACTCCGCCGACCCCTCCGTGACGACCGGTATCTCGGCGCAGGACCGCTCCCTCGCCTGTCGCATGCTGGCCTCCCCCACCGCCCATCCGGACGACTTCCGACGACCGGGCCACATCATCCCCCTGCAGGCGAAGAGCGGCGGCGTGCGCGAACGGAAAGGACACACCGAGGCGGCGGTCGAGTTCTGTCGGCTGGCCGGCAAGGCGCCGGCTGGTGTCATTGCGGAGCTGGTCGAAGACGGTGAGACCGTCCCGGGTGTTGCGGAGATCGGCGGAAACAATGGCATGATGAGACGGGATGGGTGTCTGGCGTTTGGTAAGAAATGGGGCATTAAGGTGTGCACGATTGAAGATTTGGTGGAGTATTTGGAGAAGACTGAGGGGGGTGCCTCGCCCCTTACGAATGGAAAGCATTGAGCAGCGGAGTGAATGAGCTTGTTGTCTTTTCTTGTGGTCATTTCCTTATCTCCCGTCGGTTCTTTTTCCATTTGATTCTTTGATTGTATTGTGTATTCTTTACTCTTTTCTTTTCCTTTTTACGATCTTTTGATTCGATTCATGGGCCCGTGGCTTTGAATGACGGATATGATGCATGTCAAGAGGTATATATTCTAGTCATAGCTAGACATCACATTAAAGCATAGAAAGGAAACAGACGCACAGCATCCATTCAAAAGTACACAAAGTAGATTTGACGTTTACACCAAGCCAGGCTGAGCCTCACGAAATTCATTGTATTGGGTATCTATCTTTTGATATATATGTTACATCGCGGCGACCCATCGCACACGAGAAAAGTTTTGAGGAAAAAGAAAGGTCAGAAAGAAACAGAAGCACACCTGTATCACACCCACAAGACGCCATTTTATGCAGGACGGATAAATAAGAAAAGTTCATGATGACATGGGCCAGCAGGCATGAGACGTGAAGTCCAAAAGGCCAGGTCAATGTCAGTGTCAATCTCAATGAAAACGACAGTACTCTCAGCCAATAGACCGAGGCGACCCCATAAGCAATGCATCGACACGCCACTGCCTCAGCGTTTGAGATGAGAATAATCTCTCAAGATACCCATCATATGGGTATTGGTGGTCTTCCCACTGCGACGGGGTTTCTTGACCTTTTTGTGCTCGAACTTGGGGCGCGCGTTGACGACCTTGTTCTTGTTCGTAGGCGTGATGCCCGCCTTCTCCAGCTCCTCCTTGACAGTCTGCGCATCCGGCACTTTAATCTTCTCCCAGATCTGACGGAACTCATCATCAAAGTGCTGGTTCAGCGACGGGTCATTCGCCCAGACCATCTTGGCATGGTCGTCCTTCTTATTGCGCGTCACCAACAACTTCCCCTCCTTCTCCAGCTTGTTGATGGCGTCCTCGACATTGGGCCAGCCCTCGCGCAGCTCACGGACGCTCATTCCCGCCCCCGTCGACTGCGCCTGCAGCTTCTGGAGCAGTTGCTCCGCCGTGCGAATGTTGTGCGGCGGCCGGAAGCTGAACGTACCCTCGCCGTTCGCCCCGCTCGGATCGTACTGCACTTTCTCGTGCATTTGAAGGATACTCCGCAGCGCCTGCACGTATCCCTGGTCATTGGCGCGGTGCTGCAGCGACAGGTAAGAGACGATGTCGGAGAACTTCAGCGGAATGCCCTTGGACTTCATGTGTTCGATTGCGAAGATCACTTGCGTCATGATGTCCTTGCCGGTGCCGGTGTTGGCCGGCTGCGAGTAGACGATGTCGGCATCGTGTCGCTTGCGTCGGGGGTCGCCGCCGCCGCCGCCGCCGCCTCCTGGAGTTGGGGTGGATGTCGACGACGGCACCTGCGAGCTGGTGGCAGAGTTGTTGACCTTGTTACCGCTGTTCACGAACCGACGCTGCTGCGGCATGTTATTCGCATAGCTGACAACGCTAGCGTTGAAGCTTTTCAGCTGCTGCTGGAGATGCGACATGGTGGGCAACGTTGAGGGTCGACGACGATGACGTGGCGGACGACAGGCGATTTAGTCAGTCGGGATGGAGGCGAGAGAACTTGCGCTCTCACCAGAGCCAGAACGAGCTCTAACAGAGGCTGGATGGGATCATATGAAGGTGAGAAGGAAGAAAGACCAATCTGGAGGGGAGATGAGGTGTGGACAAAGAGGCGACCGACCAAAGAAAGCCGTCGACAGCCTGTCAGAGATGAAAAGGGAGAGAGAGTGGTGGTGGTGGGAAGAGGGAGGTACTCACCTAGACTATTACATAACCCTGAACACAACTTAATGTCACTAACCCAACTTATGTCACGTGAGTATGACCATGTATGTCGTTTCCGCCTACCGGATAGATCTTAGAGAACTCAACCTTTTCACGTCATTCCATTTTACAACTTAGGTGTACCCAGGTCACGCCATCTTAACAACAGGCAACACTTTTCTGCAGAATGAACTATTTATTAAGTTACAGACCTTGTATAAGCAGGAATGCGAAACCGGAAAGGGATAACTTTCATAATTGCCCCGAATCCCAGGCTTACCTCTAGGCATACTGGCCCCTAAAACATAGTTTCCCTGGGCCATGAACTCCCTAAAGCCTACCTAGGTTGTCTAAGGTGCCCTCCCCTAAATTAGGTACCTGTATCCTTGATAATTATTATTCTTTCACTAAGTCCCTCTTGAATGATACTCATATTTCCCTCTAAACTAGTAGATCATTTTTAATATTTTTATCCCTAATCTACCATTTGGCCGCTGGCCCCTGGGCGAGGGAAGTAGTTATTCAGTCATCTTGAGAGGTGCCTTATTCTGATGCATGCAGTATAACTCTACGAAGAGAATCATTCAAAATTTGGATGGGTTACATTGTTTTCTCTCCTCCGATGTGGCAGAAGTATCTGACCCTATTGGCACATAGCTCTTTCTTGATCCTTGAGCTCCTCCTCCTCCTCCGCCTCTGGGGATTCGTAATCAACCCATAGCACCTGCTTTAGCTCTTTTCTTCTGAGAGAATCTGATCCATCTGGATTAAGAGCGCGTAAAATTCCAGGCAAGGTTTTGGGGCTGGTAATCTCAAAGAAGCGATCTACAAGATCACCTCCCCAGTAGTACCGACCATTTGCTGTGAGGATGTAGTACAGCTCGCCAGTATCAGGGGGTGGTTCTGAGGATAATCGTGGCATTTACGATCCCATAAAGTGCTGCAACTCTTCCTTCGTGGCCATCTTCGGGGTTGAGGATGATGGGGTCGTTTGTCCATCCAGGTGGAACTTGGTCAGCCTGTGCAGGTGTCTGATTATCGTCTGCTACCACAGTGTATGAGCCAGACTTACTGGAATGTCCATGATGCAGATTGGCAAGAGAAACTCGGATGGGAGGAATGGAAGAACACGGGGGAGGAAGCAGGAAGATTGAACGCTGCTCAAGTGAGGTGTATGTGAGCTAATCCCGGATGCTGATTAGCTGGGTTGTCGGACCTTGGACCCTTCCATGGTTGCGCGGCGACGAATGTATCAGCATAAATCCCATACTACAAGACAGAGAAATGTACACCTTGAAGTGAGACTGAAGCAATCTGCTATGAACCGGTTTGAGGGTGGAGATAATAAAATAGGCGACCAGAACTATCGCCTTGCTAAGCATTCTTCTGATAACTTCTACGACCAGGTAGCTGAACGCCAGGTGAAGATGGCATGAGATGTTTTGTAAAGCTCCACATCCAGTGAGTACTCATTCCTGCTCTTATCATCTGACTATCGGTTCGTGATGTCTGCAGCACCGGCAGTTGAGCGATACCATCTCTGCATATTTATCTGCACCAGATCGTTTACTGACAATTCCCCTACCAGGATGGACCTCAAACTAGTCGCCCCCCAGGCCGGCCAGACATCATAGTCGGATTTGCCAAAGAAGTAAACCAGAAGGAGATCAGGGCCCTGGAGCTTACACACTCTCTCCGCCGTACACCAAATCTGCTCGACCATGGAGTGAAAGTCTAGACAGGCGACTATCTCCAAGGCTATTCCAATGGCTATCTTAATGGTCTTGCCATGACCCGGATGTTAGGGGTTCCCGCAACAGGCATTGATGAGTTCGGACCCAGGGAGAGGAACCACATTAAAAGCGATGTTGTTCGGATTTTGATGCTGCTTTGCGCAGGCGTGTTACAGCCCTAATATTTAATCCAGAAACACGACTACTTGCTTTGTGCAGTGATATTACAAACTATGGCTAGGCCATTGGTGAGGCCGACCCCGATAACATAATTTATGATCGTTCTACTGGTACCATGTAAGAGCACATTTATCTCACTCTTGATTCCTGTTTAGAAGCTAACTATGCCGTGGATCAGATCACTGACATACCTCTACCATAGACTTCAAATGGGACTGAAGAAAAATTTCGAGCTTGGACCCATGGATTCGAAATCATTCGCAGTTTACCAATTTCGCTGCAATATTTGGCATTAACAAGATATGAATGGAATTTTTGCCGAAATAACATGAGGCACTTGGAGTGGGATGCATTTCTGCTGTATGGTGATAAAGTGGCACCCCATAGCTTTTTTATTGGCCTGATGAGCTATTTCCAAGACATTCGAGTAAAAAGGAGATATGGAACAGGACCTAGGGGTGGTGAAATTGAGGCTTCTTGTGTACGTCAAACGACATAAAGTGATAACATAAGAGTGCTTCCAACAATGTCATCAAGATTTTGCTTTCCCGGTGAATATGAAGCTAAGGAAATTCCAAGTCAAAGGAAGTTCTCACTGGCCTCGAGCTATTTGAATCTATCTCATCCCGGTTTCTATCCATATGTTTACTGCACACTGCGCAGAATTCGGTTTCCGCCATAAAGCCCTGAAACACATGGCATATTACCATCGACGACAAGACATAACGAAAACCGCCAACCTCATGTGATGCAGGTCAATCTTAACTTCAGTGGATCGTAGCTTAAGATATCATTCAGATGTATCTGCGAAAACCGCTTCCTGGCGTCCGAGGTGCTGCAGACGGAAAGCAGAGGTAGGTCCTCATATACATAGTCATCTTTGATATGATATGAAAGCTCCTGGAATTGCTATTTTTCAGAAAAGGGAAAGAAAAGGTCAGTTACAAGTTAATCTGACGAAGTAGCATATCCACTCCCGCTGCGTAGGGGGTTAGCAACGTGACGAGTACTCCACAATCACTGGCGCTGCCAAAATCACACTAGATTAAGTCAATTTTGAGGTGTTCTATTCTATAGTTAGGCTAAAAATTTCCCTTTAACCTAACCTAACCTATTTGTGTATAAGTCTACTCCTCAGGGTATAGAGAATCTGGTCACTCTAGTACTCCGTAGTAAGATTTTATTGGGTATCAGAAGCTTAGCATATATGAGAAATAAATTTTTAATTTTCTGTTACCTAATAAGGCCTTATTTCATTCTGTCCTTGATAGTTGATGAGCTTTTTCTAGCACCTATTCAGCTGTAAGCCCAACTCTTGCTACTTATCTGTAATCAGCATCGAGTCGTTCCGGCCTGAGGCAACAAGAAATCACGTGGGGGAGAATCCGGGCGCTAAACCAGGTCGGGAGAGCAGCCTAAACTGGCTAGTTAAGTGAGCGTCGCATCCACCCTTTGAAGTCACTCTCATTCATTCAACCATCGCTTGACAGGGTTTGTCTTCACCCTCCCTCCATCGCTTGTGTCTTTAATCTTAAATTGGCCCCGTCATGGCCTGACCTCCTATTTACTGCGTTAGGTGCCCTAGTCTTGTGAGAGCATATCGCGCGTCCGGCGAATCTCGTCGCCCGGACCACGCTGGGAGCTCCCTCCCCGACATTCCTCCTGTACTTCTTCTTTCGCAAGAATCGATCGATTACTGGATCTACCATCTACCTGAGACACTGCTGCTTCGGGCAGCTTTGGCATGGGCATCATGGCTGCCGCAACGATTGAATTGCCATACCTGGCTTCGCACTATTCCATTGCGGAGTCCACGCTCTCGACCCTGACTCAAGCCCCGACGGTCGAACTTGTCAACGAACTGCTGCAAGCAATCACTACAAGAGCACGAGAGTTTGATGAACAGAAGTCGGACAAACTCCGCCTCGAGGTGGAGCTGGAAAATGCCGTCCGCAGCAGCGATTCGAAGATCAAGGTCCTGAAGAGTTCAGTCGAGAAGGGGCATACAGAGGTAGAAGAGACCAGAAGGAAGTTGCATGAGTCGGGTTTGTATCCCTATGTTCTGGCTATCACCAGGAAATTGCTGACGCGTGTTAGAAACCGCTCGGTCGAATCTGGAATCCGAAATCGCGTCCCTCAAGTCGACCTCCACGTCCAACGAATCCGAGACGACGACCTTGAAATCTCGCATTTCGTCACTAGAGGCCTCCAACCGAGATACATTGGCGCTGTTGGAATCCAAGTCCAATGCCTACGACAAGCTGGCCGAGGAACTCTCAACGCAACACAAGAAAACCATTGATATCAGACGCGAACTGTCCGCCTCAGAGCAGAAGCTTCAAGCAGCCAACTCGGAATCCGCAAGTGCACGTTTCCGCGAGCAAAATTTGGAGCGCGACCTGGAATTGACGAAGAAAAACAACGAGTGGTTCGAGACGGAGCTCAAAACAAAGTCGGCCGAATACCTCAAGTTCCGTAAGGAAAAGAGTGCACGTATTTCAGAGCTTCAGCGTGAGAATGAGGAAGCAAATGCGACCATTGAATCGCTGAAGCGCAGCGAAAACGGTCTTAAGAGTCACTTGGCCGATCTCGAGAAACGATACGAAGACTCGCTTACAAGCGTCCAACAGCTCAGAGAGGAGGCTATCCAGACGACCGAAGCATTCCGAAACGAGCTCGATAGCGCGAACCGACTTGCTGAGTTGCAAGGAAACGCTGCAGAGACCGCGAAGAAACGTGTGCAGGAATGTCAGTTAGCCCTGGAGAAGTCGAGGGACGATGCTGCGGAGGAAATTTCACGACTTCGAGTGGAAATTGAGACGGAGCATTCTGATAAGGAGGCCGCAGAGAGACGTGTTGCCGAGCTCGAACTCGCCTTGACCCACCGTGAATCTGAAGGCCCGGCACGAGCTATGAGCCCCGGGTTGAATGGTGGACCGAGCACGCCTGTCCGTCCCGGAACTCCCGTTGGAACCTTCTCTCCACGCGCCTCTCGTGGTAAGGGCAGCTTGACCATCACCCAGATGTACACGGAGTACGATAAGATGCGGACGATGCTGGCCGCTGAGCAGAAGACGAGCCAAGAACTCCGGTCGACCTTGGATGAGATGGTGCAGGATCTTGAGGCAAGCAAGCCTGAGATTGATGAGTTGCGTGCGGATCATGCACGACTGGAAAACGCAGTGGTCGAGATGTCCAACATCCTCGAGACTGCCGGAAAGGAAAGAGATGAGGCAACCAAGGAGGCCAGAAAGTGGCAAGGCCAAGTGGAAGGCTTGGTTCGTGAAGGAGACATCTTGCGTCAGCAGCTACGGGATTTGAGTGCTCAAGTCAAGGTGCTGGTGTTGGAAGTTGCGGTTATGAAGGAAGGCGAGGAGAGCTACGATCGGGAGGAGCTCGAGAAGATTGCTCGTAAGGAGATCGACGACTCGGCTGCAGAGCTCACCCCTACCGGTAGATTCATCAGCCACAATCTCATGGCGTTCAAAGATCTTCATGAACTTCAGGAGCAGAACGTCACTCTTCGACGCATGTTGAGAGAACTTGGTGATAAGATGGAGGGTGCCGAGGCCCGTGACAAGGAGGCTGTGCGACAGCAAGAACAGGAGGAATTGAAGGAATTGAGAATTCGGGTGCAGACCTACCGTGATGAGATTGCCAACCTCATTGCTCAGACAAAGAGCTACGTCAAGGAGCGGGACACCTTCCGCAGCATGTTGACTCGCCGACGTCAGACCATCGGTGAATCTTCTGCTTTCTCGCAATCACTCCCGTTGGGTGCCGCTCCCCCTGAGGAACGAGGTGACACGCCTGACTATGCCGACTTGCTCCGCAAGGTGCAAGCTCACTTTGACAGTTTCCGTGAGGAGTCCGCTACCGACCACACTGCTCTGAAGCAACAGGTGAATGACCTCTCGCGCAAGAACAGCGAACTGATGAGTGAGATCAGCCGTTCAAGCAGCCAACTTGCGGCCGCTACTCAACGGGCCGAGCTGTTGCAAAGCAACTACAGTCTCCTCAAGAACGACCATAGCGACCTTCAGAAACGTCATGGTTCACTCATGGAGAACGCCACCCGGCAGGATCTTAAAACCCAGCAGGTCGCCCAAGATTTGGTCGAGTCTAAGGTCCTCGTCGAAAGTCTCCAGCGCGAAAATGCAAACCTGAAGGCGGAGAAGGAGCTCTGGAAGAGCATTGAGACGAGACTCAACGAAGATGTTACGGCATTGAGAACTGAGAGAAGCCGCCTTGACTCCCTTAACGCCAACTTGCAAACTATCCTGAACGAGCGTGAGCATACTGACTCTGAGACTCGCCGCCGACTGCAGACGAGCGTTGAGTCCCTCGAGTCCGAGCTGCAATCTACGAAACGCAAACTTAACGATGAGATGGAGGAGGGCAAGAAGGCGACTTTGCGTCGTGAGTACGAGCATGAGCAAAGCCAAAAACGGATTGATGATCTCGTTACTAGTCTGGGTTCTGCAAGAGAAGAGCTGGTGGCTGCGAAGACAACTCGAGACCATCTGCAAACCCGTGTGGATGAGTTGACGGTCGAACTTCGAAGTGCCGAGGAGCGCCTGCAGGTCATCCAATCCAGACCCATCGTCTCCGCTGCCCCGGCTGAGGCGCCTACGACCACCGAGGAAGGTTCCCAGGAGAATGGATTGACCCGCGAGCAGGAACTGGGCATTCAGGTGGCTGAGCTGAAGCGTGATCTTGAGCTGGCCAAGGGCGAGCTTGAGCATGCGAAGGAGCAGGTGGAGGACTACAAATCCATCAGCCAAGATGCGGAGGAACGTCTCCAATCTGCAAACGAGATGCATGATATTTACAAGGAAGATACTGAGCGTGTGCTTGAAGAGAAGGACAAGAAGATTGGGGATCTGGAAAAGCGGATTGAAGAGATTTCTGCAGAGCTCTCGACGACAAACAATGAGCTCAGCAAGATCCGTGATGAACAGGGCGAGGCGTCTCGACGGCTGGAGGAGCAGAAGTCCGAGTTGGAGTCAGAGATTCAGCGACTGAAGGATGATAACGAGCGTCATATTGCTTCGGCCCAGTTCCACCAGGAGAACTTGAAGGCCCAAGCCGAAATCGCCCAGAGTGCTCAGCAGAATTATGAAAGCGAGTTGGTCAAGCATGCGGAAGCTGCGCAAAACCTGCAGACTGCCCGTAACGAGGCCAACCAGTTGAAGCTGGAGGCTGTTGAACTTCGGGCGCAGACCGAAGCAAGCAAGAATGATCTCGTCCAGAAGGAGGACAGCTGGAAGGAATTGAAGGTGCGATATGAAAGTGAAATTTCCGAGCTGCAAAAGCGCCGCGAGGAGGTCCTCCACCAGAACTCGTTGCTTCACAACCAACTCGAGAACATCACGAACCAAATCTCTGCCCTGCAGCGTGACCGTGCCAACATCCCGGAGAACGAAGATGAGGAGAGCACGGCTCCGAACTTGGAGAATCTGCAGGAGGTTATCAAGTTCCTGCGTCGTGAGAAGGAAATTGTCGACGTGCAATATCATCTGTCTACGCAAGAGAGCAAGCGTCTCCGCCAGCAACTTGAATACACTCAAACCCAGCTCGACGAAGCCCGCCTTAAGCTTGAGGAGCAGCGCCGCGCGGCCGCCGACAGCGAGCACACGGCCTTGAGCCACAACAAGCTCATGGAGACGTTGAATGAATTGAACGTCTTCCGGGAGAGCAGCGTCACACTTCGCAATCAGGTGAAGCAGGCCGAAACTTCACTTGCCGAAAAGTCTGCGCGTGTCGAGGAACTCGAGCAACAGATCGAGCCCCTGGACACTCGCATCAGAGAACTTGAGAACGTGGTGGAAACAAAGGAGGGCGAGATCACGCTTCTGCAGCAAGACCGGGATCGCTGGCAACAGCGCACCCAGAACATCTTGCAGAAGTATGACCGTGTCGATCCTGCCGAGATGGAAGGACTAAAGGAGAAACTGGAGACATTGGAAAAGGAACGCGACGAGGCTGTTGCAGCTCGCGATACGCTGCAGACAGAAGCTGCGGCCTTCCCTGAGCAGCTGAAACATGCGGAGGACCGACTCTCAGATTTGCGTCAGAAGCTCACGGAACAATTCAAGGGTCGTTCGAAGGAACTCAGCGGCCGCATTAATGCCAAACAGCAGGAGCTGAACACTATGACACAAGAGAAGGAAGTGATTCAAGAGGAGTTGAAGACGACCAAGGCTGAGTTGGAGCAGCTCAAGACGAGACTAGCAGATAAGCCAGCTGCTGCTTCGGGAGAGGTTTCTGTCTCCGCCGGAGTTGATTCCACCCCCGCTTCGCAATTCCCTGTTCTGACCACGCCAGTGGTCGTTCCAGGTGACGATGCCAAGGTCAAGGCGTTGGAGGAGAAGGTGCAGCGCCTGGAAGCTGCCTTGGCTGAGAAGGATGCTGCATTGGCAGCTAAGGACGCCGAACATGAGGCCAAGGTGAAGGAACGCATCGACAAGCTCAAGGAGACTTTCAACAGCAAGCTGGCCGAGGTCAGGTCGGCCCACCGACAAGAAGTCGAGCGCCTGACGTCTGGTCAGCAAGCTGCTCCTCAGGAGCCAGCTACGCCTGGTCCGAAGCCGAACCAGACTCCCGCTACCCCTGTGAAGACTGACGGTGAAGTGGAGCTGCCCGACGTCACCGAAGCTCAGGCCAGAGAGCTCGTCGCGAAGAACGAAGTCATCCGGACTATCGTTCGGAACAACATCCGTGGCAAGCTCACTAAAGAGCGAGAGACCATCACCAAGGAGTATGAGCAGAAGCTTACGGAGGAGCGTGATGCGCTCAAGAAGATCGAGGAGGGCGTCGAGGAGAAAGTCAAGTCTGCTGTTGAGCTGTCTGAAAAGAAGACAGCTGTCAAATTCAGCATGCTTGAATCACGGAGCCGGGCATCCCAGGCTAAGCTCGAAGTTGTGCAAAAGGCAGCAACCGAAACTCCCCAGCGACCTGTTGTTGAAGTGTGGGAGGTCGCCAAGACCACCAAGGCTCCTCCTGCGCCAGCACAGGGACCTAAGCCCGCTCAGGTAGCATCACCTGCACCAGCAGCTAGTCAACCACCAGCAGTACCGTCTCCGTCCCCGGCTCCAACTCCCGCTCCTGGAGCCGCCAAGCAGCAGCAGCAACAGCAGCAGCAACAGCAGCAGCAACAGCAACAGCAGCAACAGCAACAGCACACCCCTCAACCCACAACGTCTGAGACCGCTACGCCCGTTCCTGGAGCTAGCACACCGAGCGGCCCCGTTCTCAAGTCGGAGGCGCCTGAAGTCAGCATGGATGGTACTTTGGACATACGAATGAAGGAGGCAATCGAGAAAGAATCACACGAGCCACCGCCTCCGCGGGCAAAATCTGGACGAGGACGTCAGAAAGAAGGCATGTATGTTTTTGAATCAACAGAACAAGAAACACCTCCAGCAACTGCGACACGGCAGACTGAAGGCGGATATGGTTCATTACAGCCGACCAGCTACTGGTCGGTTCCTGAGCAGCGTGATTTCCCACAGCTGCTGGCACACTTTGGCCGCGACTTTGAGGGGATTTCAAACTTCATGAAGACCAAGACGACGGTCATGGTTAAGAATTACTTTCAACGACGTATCGACTCCGGCCAGAAGGATTTTGAAGACATTGTGGCCGATGCGGAGGCCAAGAAGGCCCGTGGAGAGCGCACAGCTGCCTTACCTGTCCCGAATCCTGCTTCCAAACGACGTTATGAGGCGACACCCTCGTCGATCATCATGCCGCGTCCCCTCGCTCCCCATACAGACGCCTCCACGGACGTGGAGGAGACCCGGCCGGGACCCAAGACCAAGCACGGCTCGCAACCTTCGCAGAACGTACCGGTGCATGCTCGCCCGGGATCTGAGAAAGACCGCACTGTTCCCCGCTATCCACCCATTGCCCAGGCGAACAGCGCTCCTATGGCTCCCGGAGCCATCCTCAGCGACGATTCTGCACGCGCAATGCGTTCCCAGCCAGGGATTCCGCCCCGCATGCAAGGGCCACGGGCTGGCTATTTCACCGAAGAGCGACGCGAGATGCCTGGAGCATTGCCTAATGCTGTGAGCCGTCCGCAGGAGACCACCATGCCTGCACGGCAAACTCCCATCTCCGCCCCTGACATGGCCCGCATGGAACCGCTTCACTCGCAGGCTCTCCGAACTTCGGCCGTTGACGTGCATGGGTCACCACTGGTTGCCGCACAGGGGCCACTTCCTACATCCCAGGCATACGTGCAACCTCAGTCTCAGCCGTCCCTGATCCCAACGTCGTCTCATTCCCGCCATCCCAGTCTTACCCAGCCGCCCGGGTCACCGGGACCCCAAATCCACAGAGTGGACGCCGAACTCTCTCCTGTGCGCCATGATGGCACCAGCCAACGGCCATTCTACCACTTCCCGGGACAGCACATGGGCATGTCTCAGCCGCAGCCAGTACTGTCGCCACCAAAGGAAGCGCCTCGTCCACCTCCCGCCGAAGCGACCGAGGCTCCGCGACAAGTCCCGGCTAAGCGATCAAACATTATGAGTATCTTGAATGATGAGCCGGAAGAACCCCAACCTCGCAAACGATTTGCCAGCGATCAAGCTTCCACGACTCCCGCCATCGGGCCGGTCTCCCCGTCGCGGCCGGTATATCCAGGTGTCTCGTCGATGGGGCAGCCCACGCCTGCGCGCCAAGAAGAGCCTGGGTACTCGGTATCCCAGCCGAAGCCGCTGTATGCCCAGCAGAGCCCTTATCTGCCGCCATCACGCACCTATGCGGACTACCCCCCATACGGCTCTGCAGCCGGCAGCTCGGCGCCGCCAGCGAATAATGACTGGATGGCGCGGTTCGACCCGCGTGCTCAAGCTCCCCAACCAGCTCCAGGCCCGCCGCCTCCTCAACAGTCGAATGCTCGGCCGCCGTCGACCCTGGCCTCCCAGCCATCTTTCTCCCCATACACCTCTGCGCAATCATTGTCGGGACCCTCGGTGCAAAACCTGACGACCCCATCGCCCGCGCCTACTCCTTCTCCGGCTCCGTCCCAGCGGCCCTCTTACCATGCGTCCGTGTATGCGCCCTCCCCCGCGTCCCATGCGCAGGCCACAGCGGCGGGAACGCGTGATGTGAGCGCACAGAACCAAATGTTCCGGCCGACTATCGGGTCTCCAACGTCGCGGAACAGCAGCCTCGCATACGGATCCCGACAGGGACCACCAACGCCGATCCAGTCGCCTGCCAACGTCCTGGGTATCTCGCCCCGGCCGCCGCCGACGACTGCATCGTATGGATCTCCGGCTCCATCGACGCCAGCTCCCACTCACATGTCGTCGCAATACCCCGGTGGTCATCAAACATACCATCAACACGTCCAGGGAATGGTTAGTGGGGCTCATCAACAACCCTCGCATCGGTCGTCGCTGGGCATGGCAGGCTCCCATTACGGTCATAGTACCCCGCCTCCACCGGCGCAGATGTCACGACCGTCTGGGCTGTCAGGTCCCGCCCAGGCCATGTCGATGGGGCGGTCGTACACTCCGCCCGCGATCCTCCAGCCCAATCCGTCCGGCGGTCTCAGCTATACAGCCGGGGGACCCCCTTCGGCAATTGGTTCTGTTCCTTCTCTCCAGTCGCGCCATATGCCGGGAGCATTGGGCGAGACCGTGCCTCTGTCCGGACACCATCGGGTCTACAGTCAGGGATCCAACGCAGGATCGCATCCTGGATCGATGAACCAATCACATCCTCCCCGATAGAGTGACGAGGACTTTGGTTATCCCGCTTGTCTTCTGATTTGTCGAAGAATATTCCGACCTGCGCTGGATTTTCCTTGTATATGTCTTGTCTTAGTGTGGGGATTTCGTGTGGGAGTGAGGGACTGTATTTTATTACACCATGTTTCTGCCTGCTCATTTATCTCTATTTCCCTTCCCTCTGTTTTCCATTGTCTCTTTTTCTTATTCTCTGTTGGCCGTTTGACGTTGGACATTCCCCACCCGACCTTGCTTGGGTTTCATGTTTGTTTTGGCGGAAGGATTCTTGCGCCCCCACCCGATATTCTTACGATTGATGTACAGTAGATGAGATGAATACACCTGGAGGACACTGGTCGCCCTCCCAAGTGCACGCGCAATGTTCCCCATGTAATGCAGTCCCACAGCCGTGTGTTCTGGACGGATTGTCCTATCGCGCTGAGCAGCCAGCGACACTACCCCTCCATGGGCGGATCTGGATCTCCACGATCGGAAGCTGAAACGTGCTGAAACCGTTCCACGCGGTGGCGGTGCCAATCCGCGCCAGCGCCCACACGCGACACGGATCTAACGCCTATCGGGTATCCATCGCGAGCAGCCACAGGTTCTTCGACCGCGTGAGGTAGCATTCATTGTCGCGACAGGGTGGGCAGCTCGGCTGTTGTTGACGGTCAGGTTGCATTATGTGTCTGCACCGAGATCATGCCTGGGCAGTGGGTAAGTTGTCATAGGCAGATCGGACAGGGAAGTTGGTCAGCTCTTGACTTGTATATAAGACGGGCTGAATCCATGTTCCTTCTGTATCGCGTCTCTCTATTCATCCGTCGCTGGTGTGGAGATGGACATGCCCCAGAGTCAGATCCAAGAGCGGCATCATTGTTGATAACTGGATGGATAAATGAATGCATAAATCCTTGATCAATTGAGTGATAGGGTCAAAATCGCCCTCAAAAGATGATCACCCCAACGGCGTCGCTGGACCCTCGATCTATCCGGGAGATTTTCCCGCCGGTTCCTGTGTTTTCGACCACACCGACCACCACCACTACCACCAGGACTTTACCCCCGACCTCGGGTCAGATCGCAGGACGAACGAGTCCCAATCGACGTCGGAGGTCGCCATTTTCTTCCCATCGACAACATCGACATCAAAATCTACATCCACATGGACAAGAACGGGGGAACAATCAGACGCAAGGACAACCGCACGCATTGACCAATGAGGCCCTCAAGACAAGCCACGAACAGGCGAAACTCGATCGACGACGGCACGAACATGCCTTGTTGAGGGGGGCGTTGCGCCGGGGCGTGCCGTACTTGTATATTCCGGGGTTGTTGGCGAGAGGCAATGGTAGTCCACCGTCGGCGTCTCCGTCGGTGTCTCCGGGGGGATCTGGTATGTTTTCTTCGCGTTGGTGGATCAATACTGTATCAGCAGGAAGATCGAGAGAGAATTTGTTGATTGACTTTTGTTGGGATGATAGGATCTTCTTGTCCGGAGGGCGTATCCGGATCCGCAAGGCCATTGCAGCGACATGCCGAGGTTGACCCAACGACGAATGTTCATCCATATTTTCACTCGATGCAGATGGTAAATCGCCCAGTGGGTGAGACGAGTCGCAGTGTGAATGCTCTCCCTGCTCGTCGCCTCCACCTCGATGATAGTTTTCTGCGTCGCGCGTATAAGAGACGACGGTCATGGGGTGCGACGGCTAAAGCACGGGCGGCGGATCCGCAATATCAGGGGGGACGCAGTTCCGGGCAGATCTGTTTTCACCATTGGGTGCCTCGCGTGAGTGAGGGGCAGAAGGTGTAGGATTTGGTGTTGCGAGGATGAGTGATGGGGCTTATGATGGGCTGTTGGTAAGATGACAGGTGTTGGTGTTGTGTGGGTGGGGTATGTTCTTAGGTTGATTTATTGATTGGGGTGTATAGTTTGCACGGGGATGGCGTTTTGTTTTTGCCTGTAGTGGGATTTGAATGGGTGCATTTATATCTGCTACTGTTGTTGCTGTCAGTTCCGACTGTGGATTCTCTGGATTGAGTGTCATGTGTGCGTGAGGAGGATTATGTTTCGGCTCTTGTTGTAAGTGATTCGGCTCCTTTGCTCGATGCTGTTCAAGTAGAAAATGCGGGATTAATGTATAGATATCCATTGAGCTCATCGTATCTCTCGTATAGATTGACATCAACGGCAACTGATGTGATCTGCACCGGCCACAGAGATCATCCTCCGCCATGTTCTCCACGAACTCTTGGCCGCCCATATGGCATTAACGGCTTCGAATCGAACGTGGTGCGCATCCCTTGCAGAGCTAAAAGCGGGCTAATGTCCTCCGCAAAGGAGGGATGGATGATCGGTCTCAAAGATTGTTTGTGGACCCGATCCATGCCCTATCTCCCCAACCATGGATCAAAGGTTACCTTGAATCTTGAGCCGCCTTCCAGACCATAGTCTCATGTCCATAGTAAAACGTAGCGGTGCTTCCGACTCAAGGATCCCGAGAGTCTCTGCCGTATAGATCCGACGATGCCGCTTCCCAGGGGTCGCCAGGGGCCAGGGTCGTGGACCGGGGAGCATATCCCGGGTCCACCGACGGAATGTTGTTGCACCTGACCCGCCGTTGCAATCGGTCATTCACTCGGTGTGCTCCGTCCGTGCTGTTCGGAGCAAGGGACGACCATCCTGCAGGTCGCATTCCAGTTGCCTGTGCATCCGCCCGGTCGGTCACAGAGCCCGTGGACTCGGTTCATCGGTAACGTGGTCCCCGATTAGATGGTTTGTTGGGGCGCACTGGGGCGAGTTTATTGCTGTTGGTTTCGGATGTGAAAGCAATGGAGGCAATAATGTGCTGCAGGTGGTGGCGGGTGCATGTCGTCTAACGGTATGGGAAGTATATGCAGAATTGAGAGGATTTCAGCACCGCCGCACTGCCCCCGTCGAACACTTCAACACGATCTTGGTTAGGTGTTTCCTTGATGAGACGGGCTCTGAGCTCCGGTTCGAAGCAATTCCGCGACCATGGAACGAGAGAACGGGTGGGTCTAGTGTACCTTTTTAATCGGACCGCATCCGTTTTCGGGCATTATTGTTGATGCTAGACGAACGGGGATGATGAGAAGACTCAGGGTCGCAACCATGGGGACGGCTCCTAGCTATCGCCCGAGAGAAGAACAGTGCATTCTGCTTCGTTCTTTGTGTTTGTGAGTGACGGGTACTCCGATGTTTCCCAGCCATTGCATGATGCATGGAAGCGTCTGTGTCGGGCACTATGCGGTGCTTGTCCAATGATCGTGTCGGTGGCAACCATTCAATTCCCTCATTCAGATCTCTCGTCCTATGAATGATATTGAGCTCCCTCTCAGAGTTTCTAGGTCGATCAAGTTGATGCACCATCCAGTCTGTACCTCATAATCGTACATCGGACCGTTCCATTTGCCTCTGGAGTCAACTGCATTCCACCCACCCTGTCACGCGGAGGACCGCATCGCGTTCTGGAAGCAGCGTGACTGAGACAAGAATGTATCCCCGGCCCGAGCGGATTCGGCTGGGGAAAGAGGCCGTCTGGAATGGAACTGGTGTGTTGATATCGATCCCACGATCTCTGGTACGTAGTGGTCTGGTCGTACCGCGGCAATGGACCCCGTGGTCTTGCGGCTGGTCCCTCAACGACGGGAACTCCGACAGGGTGCATAGGGGGCGATGAGCCACCGTGGGAATGTTTGCTTATCGGCATGGTCCACGATGGACGGTGGACGCAAGGGCGCGAGCACCTTGCCTCCTGGTGATCCAGCGTTTTGGGAGGAGTGCAGCAGAGGCTCGAAGTTGGAGTATACTCCGAAGTCTGATCGCATCCATGTCGTCTGTTCGTTTCCGCGTCGTCCGGTGATGTCATGTGCCTGAGGCCCAACCTCGCCTCTCCACGCTCGCCCGTATACTATTAAGTATAGGGCGCCGGTAATTGATCCCACTGGGTAATAGGCTTCTTCCCCTTAAGCCTTGGACCAGGAATGCAAACCGGATTTGGCACCGGCATCGGCACGCTCCTTGCGTCACTCTGCATCGCTTATCTCTCGGACTGCCGTTTTGAGTCCGGCCGACAAGCGCCCAGACGCCAACTGGCGCGAGCGCATCCGTTCGTCGCTCGTGGCCGATCATCCCGATTCCTCCTTCTTCTCTGCCCACGCTGTGGCAATGCAGGGAATCCGCCCGGATTCTCGTCCTCTGACGTCTCGCCGGCCAGACCAGGTCTCACCCGCTATCGGGCTCTCCGCCAAGCCCTCTTGCCTCTCCCTGTCTGGGTCCTGATCCCCGGGGAGTCGCCCATGGACGGAGGGACCAGCGCCATGGACCAGCTGAACGTGGGGAGAAGACGATCGGTGGGTGGGGGAGGAAGCAGAGATCAGGATTTCCAGGAGATCCAGGCATGACGTGATGCAGTTTTGTCCTTCCCAAAACAGCCTCTCCATTCCCCTGATCGGGGACACGCCGTCCGGCGGAGTATAAGAGACATGGACCCTCCATGTCTCTAATGCCCTCGTTCCAGATTGGACTTCGGACGCCTCTCATGTCCACCAACGAGCAGTGACCCACCTGCTCGAACTCTTTTTTCTTTTCCTCTTTTTTTTATATACTTTCTGGCTGTTGGTACTTGCGTCCCTCCCTGCTTGATATCCTCCGATCCTTGCTCCACACCCGACCTCTCTCGTATATAGAGAGATCCCAGCTGAGCATGGCGTCGGATGACATCTCCCCCTCGACGTCGAGTTCCGATATTAAGAAGGAATCCGATCTGACGACCTCCAAACCCGCCTCGACCATGAGTCCGTCCCGACAACCAGCCAACACCCACGCCGAAAATGTCTCCCAGTCCGACAATGACAGCGAAACCCGCGGGAAGTTCCGCGGCGATGGCCGACGGGAGCTCACTGAAGACGACTGCTACGACAAGCTGGGCTTCAGCTTCCCTCGATACAAGAAGTGGGCCATCCTGTCGGTCATCTTCACCGTGCAGATGTCCATGAATTTCAACAGCAGTGTCTACCCCAATGCCGTCGTGCCGCTGTCAGAACACTTTAACATTAGCGAACAGGCGGCTCGAGTCGGCCAGATGATCTTCCTCGTCGCCTATGCCTTCGGGTGCGAGTTATGGGCGCCCTGGAGTGAAGAACTGGGTCGCTGGCCGATCATGCAGCTCAGCCTGTTCCTCGTCAACATCTGGCAGATCCCCTGCGCATTAGCCCCCAACTTTGGCACCATCGTCGTCTGTCGCTTCTTGGGCGGGTTGAGCTCTGCTGGTGGCTCCGTCACCCTAGGGATGACCGCCGATATGTGGGAGCCCGATGACCAAGGTTTTGCCGTCGCCTATGTCGTGCTGTCCTCGGTTGGAGGCACGACCATTGGTCCCATCTTCGGGGGTATGATCCAGCAATGGCTGCCGTGGCAGTGGAACTTCTGGATCCAGCTGATTTTTGGCGGAGTCACTCAGCTCGTCCATTTCTTTTTTGTGAGTGAAACTCGATCCACCATTCTGATCGACCGGGAGGCGAAGCGACGGCGCAAGACCGGCGAAGATCCCAATGTTTATGGCCCCAATGAGATGAAGACCACTCGCATGGATATGCGGGAGGTCTTGCGCGTCTGGCGACGACCATTCGAAATGTTCCTGCGGGAACCCATCGTGCTCTTCCTGTCTCTCTTGTCGGGTTTCTCGGACGCGCTGATCTTCACATGTATTGAGTCTTTCACGCTCGTCTTCGAGCAGTGGGACTTTGATGCCCTGCGGATCGGTCTGTGCTTCATCTCTATTATCATTGGTTATGTCATCGCCTATGGAATCTTCCTTCCCGATATCTGGCGCCAGCGCCAAATCCGCAGAAAGCAAGGTAAAGCCTCCCGACTGCCGGAGCGTCGCCTGCTCCTCTTGCTTTTCATCGCCCCGCTGGAGACCATCGGACTGTTTGGGTTCGCCTGGACGTCGATGGGACCTGAGTACACCCACTGGATTGTCCCCCTGGTGTTCATCTTCCTCATTGCCATTGCGAACTATGGCATCTACATGGCGACCATTGACTATATGGTCGCCGCATACGGACCATACTCGGCCTCGGCGACTGGCGGGAACGGCTTCGCTCGGGATCTGCTGGCTGGGCTGTCTGCCATGTATGCCACCCCTATGTACAGCAATATCGGTGGCCGGTTCCACCTGCAATGGGCTAGCACCATCCTGGGCTGTCTGGCCATTTTTGTGACGATCCCCATCTATGTCTTCTACTGGAAGGGACCGCAGATCCGCGCCAGCAGCAAGTTCGCACAGACCCTGGAAGCGGACCGACAGCGACATTCGGATCGTCGCGCAAGTCATATCAGCGCATCAGAGAAGCCCTATGCTGCGTGATTCTACCTGTCCTTCCGAGTCGGGTGGAAACTGTTTTCTTCCTTGTTCATTATGACCGTTCTCTCGTTGACCCTGCATGTTTGCTGAATTTCCCAGATGATGGCAAGAGCCCTGCGGTCTTTTCCTCTAGCCTGTCGCTTTACGTGTAACGACCGGCGGATGTGATTTGCCATCCTGTCTGATCTGAAATATTCAAATTACCCCATAGATACCCCGACTTACGATATGATGCCGATGCCTTTCTTTGACAAAGATGCAATGCTGTACATAGAAGTGGCGCTCTTGTATGGGACAATAGAGGATAATTACAATTGATGCACCTGTATGAACCGAATTAATCGTGACATAATCTTCCTCATAATATGCCGTTCACTGTAGATACACGATATACCCAGCGAGTGCCATTATACCTTACTTTGAGAAAAACCTGGAACACTTTCTAGGCCGAAAATATCCACTCGCTTAAACATGTATGCCACGATATATGTGGACGAGGGAACTCCTCACGGACATGTCATGGACTACTTGATGCGGCAGAAGAAAGGCCAGCGCCATCTTTCAATGTTGATAGAAGACAGGCCCTGGAAATCTAAGCCCATGACGTCGGAATAGGTTTCGAGCTCTGTGTATCGTGGCATAGTATTCGGGATGCTCCCTCCCTCGCGATGCAAGGCCGTAATGATGAAGAGGGAGCCTGATCTTGCCTGTATCAATGCCCATCATACGCATCAGTCCGAGTCACCTGTCAACTCGGACTATGAGGTCAGACAGCCAATACGTTTGTCTTGGTCGTGGTATATTTGTAATATATTTGATTGAATCCCGTCATCAGATTAAAGGTATGTGTGGGGTTTGGAATTATATCAATTTACCCTCATAATCAAACAGGAAAGCTTGGAATGACAACACTGCCCTCCCCAGAAGACTGACTTTTGATCCGTACCCGTAAGGGCTTTATCAATTATTTTGAAACCAGGCCCCCTTGACCCTATCCTTAGCGGAACCCTCCCCAGCCGGAGAACTCCTCCGCAAATTTCACCGCCGATTTCAAGTCATCCTGCTCTGGATCACCCCATACCGCTGCCATTTCCCGGAACGCTCGAATCCCTTTGACATAGTGAGCGTCTGTCGAGAATTCCCCCTTGGTAGCTAGCCTGGCGGCCCAATTCCAGTCTCGCCCGTTGAGCTCGTAGCGTCGGACTCGCTCGGGAGTGATCGCGGGACGAAGTTGAGAGATATAGATTGCCACCGCTACCAGCCACCACTGCTGGAGGAGCGGCTTCCAGTGTGCTTTGGGGAGATTAGGAAGCAGAACGCGGAGCGCGTGGCTGGTGGTGAGCAGATGCAGGATGAAAAAGTCATATTTGTTGCCCTCGTGTCCATTTTCTGCTGGGCCGGTGGACATGAGCATTGCCGAAGCGGCCTCTTGGGCTTGTTGAAGGGCCGTCACGGCATTTTCAATCTTCCATAGTAGAGTATACTTGCGGAGGAGAGGACGTTGGGTCTGTAGAAGATGCTCAAAGTTTTCTCCGCCGGGTCGGGAGAATAAGTTGTTGATTTGTTCGTCGCCGCGGATCTTTTCAAGGATTTCAAGGGGAGAGTCAGACGAGCCAGAGGTCTCCACTTGGGGGTCAAGTCTGATGGACTTGGTCAGGTCAGCTAGAGTGCTATTATAGCAGATGGCGGCTAGGCCGAGTGCTTCCGTGGCGATCATGCGGCTACCCATCTCGAAGGCATATGCGAGGTGGATCAAAGGGTGTCCGACTGCAAGAGTGTGTCAACATGAGGTGTCTAGATGTGTAATTCCATGTGGTTCATGGAGTAGCCTGGCGTACCGTCTCCTATAATGGAATCCATCAATGGTCTTTCGCCCGAGCTTAGGAGGTCGTTGACCACGGTCTTCCAGTCGGAAGTGGCATTCGCGATCTGCGAGTGGAAGAAATTCACAAACGCATGTTCGTATCTGACGAGTTGACTTCAATATCTGATGTTCTGCTATTGTGCGAACAGTGAGATAGGAGGCTTACTCTCGCTGTCCGATGTGGTCTCGCCAGTTCCGTGGAGTTATTGGCATGGGGGATTCTTCCCATGGGTCTAGTGACTCGGCCTCAGAGTCATATAGTCGTTGGAGGTCGTCGGCCTCTGCTCCCAGTAATATCGAGGAGCACAGCGCCTGTCAGGATGACCGTCAGCACTGAGAGGACGTTGGGGGTACGAACTGGAGGGGTTACCAACATGGGGAACATGGTTATGAAATCTCCTAGAGTTCCACAGGATAGCATTTTTCTCATGATTCATGCTCAACAGACGCTTCAAGGCACACCATGCTTGCGACTCGGTTGCCGCTTTGTCAAGGTCCTGTCCCTCAGCGGGTGGGAGATGTGCCGTCGGCGAAGGATTCCTCGGCGTCTCTTGTGATGTCGACATGTTGGCCAACACTGCAACAGGTTCCCGCGTGGAGATTAAACCAAGCTGGCATGGACTGATGAATGCCTTTGTCTATGAAGTTGGATCACGGTCAGATGACGTCGCTACCCCGCTGTTTCGGCGGAAATCCTCGGTGGTTGATTACGTGACAGTTCTTGCGGCTTTGTATTGCGAGAGTGACTTGGAGTCGTGTTTTACTGCTGAAGAGGGTACATCATGTTGATCGCTGTTCTATCTCGGACAGTAGGCGGAAGATATGACTGCAATCTGACAGATACCCCTTCTCATGCTCCCGAACCACCACCAGATTGGCCTTGTAATCTGGTCGAGGTGATCTCGGCATAGAGGCATACTCCCACTCATATTCGTGTCCATTGTCCCGTATCATCCCATGCAGGATCATTTCCTGCAGGTATTCTTTGCTGGTGGTGAGGCGCCGGAGAGAAAACGCTGGATATCCTGGATCTCCCCAAGGCAGCTCCACCGCTACTTTAATTGAGACGTCGTCATCCGGCATTCGGGCAAGGCCTGACCAGTCATAGGAATCCCAATCGCTTTCCTTCCATCGCACCAGTCGACCTGTATCATGGAGTACTCCACCCCACCGATCCAGGCCGTAGTGCTGTCGATTTTGACATTCCGCCAAGACCGCCATGATGTCGCCCATCAGAAGATACTCGGTCACGGAGACAATGAGATAGAACCTAGCCTCTTGTTGGTGTGGGTTCCTAGTAACAGTCACCGGGCGTCTTACATGGTCTCGTCCATAGAATAGTCGCCGTCGCATTCGACTACCATGCGCTGGCAGGGAGGCTGCGTGGCCAGTAGCCTCGTCCAGGAGCCAGGCGTGTCATAGATGCGCTCCTTCAAGCTGAAATTCCCCTGATCTTGCAGCCCACCTCCATTGACAGCATCGGTGGATACTGTGATACCTATGCGATTGAAAGCGGGGTTCAATCGCCACGCTTGCGCACCAGGGCTTGGCTGCTTCTCGGTGTCGCCGGTACTGTCGAGTTTGTACCAACAGGCTTTCTGGAGCGCTGGGGATGTTTGGATGATATCTCTCCAGGTACGGCAGACGCGCTGGGCTCGGATAATTTCCAGATAATCGTCCAGCTGTAGAAGTATTCGCACAGTAAGCTCATAGATGCTGAATGCTTTTGCGGTGGGCGGTAGCATTTCAGAGGCTCGCGAGGGAAGGATCGTGTGTCTGTGTTGGTCCCTAACGTGCCGGCCAATCGCCCCATGAAATACTTCACGAGTACGGCAGTCGATAGCCGCCATTCTGCCGTAATAATGAAAAACTTTGAAGACCCTTCGCTCCAGTGCCATCCGCTTACCTTTTTAGGTTAGGATGCCTCCTTGGGTTGACTCTCAATGATCTATCAGCTGTAGCGGGATTTCTGCTTCAGCTGCTGCCTCAGTGGTGCTGCTGTGTTAATCACTTTCATGAGGGTGTCTGACTTACATTGTTTGATTGCGCTGGGTGTCGATCTCAACTTCTCCAGCTTTTTTGGATGTGAATATCCACAGGGAAGCTGTCAAGGCTGTAATCGGCGGTCAGAGATGTTCTCTGAGTAGGTTCTGAAACGTTGATGACCCGTTGGTTCAGCTGTGGGCGTTTCCCCCGGTGATAGACAAGGCGCATTGCTTTTTCCCGCCGCCATTTGTTGACCTGTCCGAACCCCCGCCGATAAGCACAGAAGCACTGGACAATCTAAGCTAATTGTCCTCGCTTGAAGATGAAATGCCAATGTGGTTGTCCAGGTTTGATCCTCGTCGCGAAAATTTCTTGTGACTCATTCCTCTCGCGCTCAAGGATCCCTCTGCACGGAGTTGATGTCTATCGAGTCCGTTGCTTCCTTAGTACACTTACCTCTGACCTACAGAGCAAATGGTTTCGAGAAAAAAACGCGCAGATGGTAAGTCGTGGTTGATATATTTAAATAGCCTACTGAAGATAGCATACTGGAGGTAGTATTTATAAAAAGATGGAGTCGACATAGTGTATCAAGTATGCTATTGTTTTAAATCACATCAACACCATTCAATAGAGATGTAAACCTGGGCAATAACCTATTCAGTATTGTGGACCTCATTCATGGTGCCGCTTAAAGAATATCTGAAGCATTATCAATAATAAAACGCATTGGGTTAAAGCCTTATGAATAGGGTATGTCAATGGACTAGTTTGCTTTTAGGTCTCGATTATTAGAACACAGAGTTAATTGACTACATTCTTGATACCTATGAGATGTTTGGCACACTCTTTCTAATGCATCCAACAAGATTCAATATCCGGCCTCGGAAATACAATCCACTATTACAATACCAGTCCTCTTGCAACAATAATTCGTGGAGTCCAAGACAGAAGCATGCCCAGTCAATTTGCGTCCCTCCTTCGATCAAGTCCTGCACCTCGAATACCAGATCCGGGCAGCAGTAGCTCTGCCAGTATGAATCACTGAGTCTCCATTGAAACGCATCAATCACGCTTCGAACATCTTGAATTCTCTCCTGACAGGGTGGACGGCAGTACCAGATCGTATCAAGAATAATCATAATGATCTCAGCAGGGACATCAGCGGCAGTAGCACGTAGTTTCACGGTCTGGCCAAGGAATTTGTCGTGTTCTACCGTTGCCCTCGCAATCAATGTCTGTATATCTCGAATGATCAGGGGACTCGAGGATACATGGGTGCGGTCTAATGGCATTTCAGGACATGGCGGACAGTTCCGCTTAATCCAGGGTGCAGCGTAATCATAACAGGGATAATCATGAGTGCAGTGAGCGAGATCCGGCATCCAAAGTGGTTTATTAGCTCTCCAATACGTCTCGATGGCTTGCAAAAATGCTCGCAGATCTTGCTTCACGATGTCATGACCCAGAAACCGATCAAGCAGGAGCCAGCAGTGCGGGTGCATGATGTATCCCACAAGCTCCCTATTCTCCCTATCCGCTTCCGTCTCGAGAAGATTAGCTACATGGAAATTCACAGTCCACTTTGGACAAGCCGTTAGATACCCTGGAAAGACCACGGCCTTGTCAGGATCGGCCATCATGGGAGCGGGCCGTCGCATCTTCTTGACGCCCACCATGATGTGTGGAGATATCCCGGATATCCACAGGCGACCTCGCGTTGGGTCATCGAGTACTAGAAGGTCTTGTATGAGTTGTGTGGGCGGCAGAAGATGGCTTGTATAGATCACCCACTTGCACGGTAAAAACAGGACCATAATGGAAATTCCGTCTCCAGATCCAACTGCTCAATCTCTGATGCTGGTACGATGAGTCTCTTTTTTCTGTTGGATTTTTGTGCTTCCCACGCGCCCCAGGCTTCGTTCGCTTTGCTTAACCCTCGTTCGTCATATAAGGCCACCTCTATGCCACAAAGTATGCAACAGACGCCTGGGTCCTGGTCAGTCGACATTTTGGAAATGTGATCAGGAAGCGAGTAAAAGATGAAACGTAAGGCTGGTTGGGTATGATTATGATGGGAAAACTTGGACCATAGTGTATAGCGTCATGATGATCCTTTCAATAAGCAAACTATTCCTAACGTATGCTTCCTACATCGGTTGCCCCTTACTGTCGTTGCAGAGCTGTATTCACCTTGAATGATCGAGCAGCATGATATTATCGACAGTATCAAGACCGATGAAACTTTTTATACTCCGGCATTGCCAATTTGGCCTTCCATTCACTAGCAAGCATCTCCTTAACCGAAGGGCGACCTTTAGGTCTATAAGAAAGCATCAACTTCAACATCGAGACAAGGGCATCTCATTCAGTTGGCTCAAGCAGTGGCATTTCCTTTTCTTTTTATCAAGGCTGCTGTACACTATCTTTGGACCGGTTCTCTAATGATCTGTTGGAATCTCGATTCATCGATGCTCCATCGTCGCTGAATTTGTTTCCCCTGGCCTCCCATTTCGGCCACCATTCAGGAAGGTAGACTTAATCTCATGATCTTCTTGCAACCCTAGCTCCAGAGGCGCGCTTTAAACCCACGCAGCCACGTTCTTTTCCGTCAGATATTCAGTCCATGGCCTGTGCAATATACGAAGTGGGTTTTGGGTCAGGCCTACCCTGCCTTAATTTACCTGCCCCAACCTATGGGTTGGACTCGAACCCGCACCGGATCGCGGGGCTTCCAAACAAGTCTCGTTAAGAGAATCGAGAGTATATATAAAAAAAAAAAAAGGGATTTTCTGTCTTCTAGTAGTAGGCTATATAGAACACATGTAAGCTTTGAAAGCTATAGGATATACAGAATTTATAAAATATATAGAACCCCCAGAACCTATATTAGTAATATAGTAACTAGGTTTGATTCATTGATTGATTGATCCTCTATTATAGTTTGATTTAGCGGGCCTAGTTTTGTTTGGGCGTATAGTGAATAGGTTCTACAAGTCCTCGTACATAGATTTAGGTAGAATATTAGTAGATCTAGAATAACTATAGGATAAGTAGGATATCTTAGTTAAACAGATAGATAGATTATAGATTCTAATACACTATTTCAATAATATGTGAATATCTCCTCATCCATGTATAAATTAGTGCTGGCTGCCTGGCCTACTTTTTGGATCGGAGTCATCGGACCAATATCAGTCAGTAGACTCAGTACTTCGAGAGATCCGGAACATCGACCGTCTCGAGGCTGACCTCACGCACAGGCAATGTCAAGGTGGCCGGGATGCCCGAGGCCTAGCCGTGGAGGAATCTGGGGCTTTCCTGTACTAGTCACTTGCTCTAGTGTTCTCTTCTGTGTGAGACACGTCCAGTTGGTGATGAATCTGGACAATAGAATCACTTTCGGTGCTTCTTGAGTGAACACGTCCTAATGTCAACTGGTCTATCATGTCAGTTTTTAAGCGTGGTCTTCCGTTGTAACTTGTAGGGTGGTGTTTTTTATCACCTCCGCCAGAATATACACAGTAGTTGCGCGTCCCGAATGGAGGAATCACGTCGCGTTTCGGAAAGTTAATGCGCCGACCACAACATCAAGCCATCTCCATTTTTCCAATTGCTTTCCGCCCGTCAGACTCAAGTTAGAAGTTCCCTTATAACAGTTGCATGAAATATTATTGTGCTTACTCCTGAAATGCACACATCTTTATTTGAGCCGCCATCAACAGCGCTTTCTAAGCCGCCAATTCCCTATGCGCCTGGGTGGAAATTCATCGCAAAATCTCACGGTGTTTCGGCTCCAACACTGGTAGTGCGAGGCTGTTGTACCAACAGTGATGATGACATGAGCGAGAGGAGAAACTTACTCCCGATTGACCGATGCTTAAAACATCCCCCTTTGCCTGGCAAGGCGGGATATGAAGGACATGATACTGTGAGCCTGCGGGTCATCGACCTCTTGAAAGGAGGCGATGGTCACAATTCTCAGGTATTGACAGTCCAACTACTTGACTTTGAGTCAACATCTCAGGTCCTTCCTCAGAAAGGCACCAAACTTGTTGCAAAAATATACGACCCGCTGTACTTCAACGATGATGAAGGGTACCTCGACCCATTTCTCTGCATGGACAAATACTACACTCACGAAGCCAATGCATATAAAAGCCTCCTTGGACTTCAAGGGCAATGGATTCCGACATATTATGGGTCTTACTCCTTGAACCTATCTGTCAATTCAATGCACACACGGGCGGTTCGAATGATATTGGTCGAGCACATTGAAGGTATCACCATGGCAGCTACTGAGCCAAAGGGGGTTTCCCAATCGGCTCGCCAAAGTATTTTGAGGTCAATTGTGGAACTTGAGAGCAAGGTTTTTGAAAAGGACATTTGGCTCACCGATCTCGATCCGCGCAATGTCATTTTACGCTCACCAGGTAGCGACCGACCTGGTGTTGTTTTCATTGATTTTGCCCATGCGCTTTTCAACCGCAGGCGAGATGATCCCGCTGCACTCCAATTGAACGATTTTCTAGGAGAATATGTTTCACCAATCCTTCGGTGGAAGGAAATTCGAGGCAAGGTCGACTCCTTTGGAGGATGGATTGACTGGGACTGGGATCCCTGGCTACAAACCGAATTTGTACATACGGTTACAGGCATTAAGCCAGGGATGCGAGAACGATGGCCTGACGAATGACTACGACTGGTGGGAAACGTAGAGGATACTGGATGCCTAATCTTTTCCATACAAGTCGTTTACGCTATTTTGAATGTTGGATGGGCCAGCGTATGGGAGCCTGCAGGGTGGTATTTCGGGTCTATCAAATCGCTTATAAAATCGCGCGCATCGTTCCTATAAAATCATCAATAGAACGGAGTATGTCATCGCTTCAAAGCACAGTATGTCGTTCTCCAGAGAAGAGACAATAGGTAATAGCATAATGACCCGGGAGACGGAGACATAGGTCTGGTTGCCCCGATAGTAGGGCTTATGGCAATTTTCAGCTAGATGTATCATCATGAAGTCTACAGTATCTATTCTCGATAGAATAGTAGGTACTCTAGATAGATGGGGATCGGCGGACGAATCCGCGACTTTCCGCTCCACGTGACCGCGGAATGGCGTTCCGCGATCCTGCTGGCGAGGATGCAACGACAGTTACTAACCACACCGACTCACCGTCTCTCCAATGACGCCGCTGATCGCAAGGGAGGAAACTCCCCCACCGTCACTGGCTGAACCAACTGATTTCTCCAGACCGACGAGGACAACCCAGGTCGCCCCCCCACTCCGGGGCACCGATCTTCATCGGGCGTCGGAAACGTACCGTGAGCGGTACAGGGCGGTCGTCCTCACCGCGGAGGTGGATCGCGCGCAATGCGATGTACAGAGAGGGGTTTGACGTCCGAGGATATCCTGGCGCCCCTCTTCTCTTGCCGACTCGCATATAAAGCCAGCAGAGTTTCACCCCTGGCAATCGGGTGATTTCGTCATCCCTCCATCCGCCCACTTCACCAGGACTCTGTCGACATGGCGTTGCAAACTCTGGCCGTGGCCGTTGTGGCTGTTGTCTATTTCATTATTCGCTACTTCAACCGCACCGATATTCCCAAAATCAAGGGACTTCCCGAGATCCCCGGCGTGCCGATTTTTGGCAACTTGCTGCAGCTCGGGAACCAGCATGCCACGGTCGCGGGTGCGTGGGCAAAGAAGTTCGGCCCGGTCTTCCAAGTGCGCATGGGCAACAAGGTTCGTGGAGAATACCCTTCCGCCAGAGCCCGATGCGTGGCCAGCTAACCGGGCTGATCGTGGCTTTGTAGCGCGTGGTGTTTGCCAACAGCTTCGACTCGGTGCGACAGCTCTGGATCAAGGACCAGTCGGCCCTGATCTCACGTCCCACCTTCCACACCTTTCACAGCGTCGTCTCCAGCTCTCAGGGTTTCACCATCGGTACCTCGCCCTGGGATGAATCCTGCAAGCGTCGTCGCAAGGCCGCAGCCACCGCCCTCAACCGTCCCGCGGTGCAGTCGTATATGCCCATCATCGATTTGGAAGCCACGGCGAGTATCAAGGAATTGTTCAAGAACAGCCAGGGCGGCACCGTTGATCTCAACCCGACCTCCTACTTCCAGCGCTTCGCTCTCAACACCAGTCTCACCCTGAACTATGGCTTCCGCATCGAGGGCAACGTCAACGATGAACTGCTGCGCGAGATCGTTGATGTCGAGCGTGGCGTGTCCAACTTCCGCAGCACCAGCAACAACTGGCAGGATTACATCCCGCTCTTGCGCATCTTCCCGAAAATGAACTCCGAGGCCAACGAGTTCCGTGTCCGTCGCGACAAGTACCTGACCTACTTGCTGAGCATTCTCAAGGACCGCATTGCCAAGGGCACCGACAAGCCGTGCATTACCGGTAACATTTTGAAGGACCCGGAGGCTAAGCTCAATGATGGTACGTTTTTCTTCCCGATTAAGACCTCTTTTGATGGAACTGAGTGAGACGGAATGGGAACTGACTTGAGCAAAGCGGAGGTCAAGTCAATCTGTTTGACCATGGTTTCGGCCGGTCTGGACACCGTCCCTGGCAACTTGATTATGGGTATCGCGTACCTGGCCTCGGAAGAGGGCCAGCGGGTGCAGAAGAAGGCCTATGAGGAGATCATGAAGGTATACCCCAATGGAGACGCCTGGGAAAAGTGCCTTGTCGAGGAGAAAGTCCCCTACGTCACTGCTTTGGTCAAGGAGACCCTGCGCTTCTGGACCGTCATCCCCATCTGTCTTCCCCGCGAAAGCACCAAGGACATTGTGTACAATGGTGCCACCATTCCTGCGGGTACTACTTTCTTCATGGTACGTTCCTCACTAGCGTCACTCTGGCGGACTCGTTGACTAACCACTGGTAGAATGCTTGGGCTGCCGACTATGACGCTGAGCACTTTAAGATGCCCGAGAAGTTCATTGTGGAGCGCTACCTCGAACAAGGCGAGGTCGCTGGGACTCCCCACTACGGCTACGGTGCGGGTTCGCGCATGTGCGCCGGCTCTCATCTGGCCAACCGCGAGCTCTACACGGCCTACATCCGTCTGATCACTGCATTCACCATGCACCCGGCCCAGAACCCGGAAGATCTGCCGGTGTTGGATGCGATCGCGTGTAACGCGATTCCGACGGCCCTGACGACGGAGCCGAAGCCCTTCAAGGTGGGCTTCAAGGCGCGCGACCCGGTGTCGCTGCAGCGGTGGATCGAGGAGAGTGATGAGCGGACCAAGGATCTGTAAAAGAAGTTCTTTGTGAAACTTTTGACGTCATGTCTTGGTTTCTGTCCGTGTTTATACCAATAGTTCAGGATAAGGATGAGATGAGGCACGAGAAACATGTATGTATATAGAATGGAAGCAACGCACTGCATATAACCAGTTCATCAATCATCGACCGGAAAGCATAATGCCGGAGAGGCGTCTTGTAATGCACAGGATGAGGATATTCGTAATGCGGTGGATCTGATATCTTCTTGACCCAACAGGCGTCTCGGCAGCGGAAAATCCCCCGCATTTCCCCTTCTTCCCCTCCGCACTCCCGCATTTCGCTTCCCCCGATCCCTCCGTTTCTCACACCACCCTTCCTGCATCTACTCGCGATGAAGAGGATGGAACAGGGGACTTCTATGTCGCCCTCGGGACGGGACCCCTGGGACGAATCCATCGTCGACGGCGACCCCGACGCACGTGACCCCCAACCGCGGAAAAGACGGCGGAAATACATCGCCAAAGCCTGGTGGGTGTGGTAATCTGGTTCCCTCTTTGGATGAACTTGTGCTGACCACCACAGTAACGAATGTAAACGGCGCAAGATCAAATGTAACGGCGAGACGCCGTGCCATCGGTGTGGCCGACAGCGCCTCGACTGTGTGTATGTGGACGTGGCGCGCACGGAAAATAGCAGCGATGATCCCAAGTGCGTTGAACACCCGGTCGGCGTCCAGAAGTTGTCTCATCTACTCCGTACTGACGCGTCGAATGCAGCGGTTTGGATAAACTCTGCCACCAGATGAGCGCCATGCAAGAACAGATTGCTGCGCTTTCTGCGGCCGTCCATTCCCTCACTCAGGGTTCGGTCACCAATCCGCTGGTGGGCCGGAATGCCCCTGCCCAGCCAGCTGCTCGTCCATTTCGTCGGCTCTCCTCAGCCAAGGAGCTGACTTTTCAAGGTCCTACGACCTCTGGATTTAGCTTCGACCTGGCCAAGACGAGCTTGCAGCGACGCGGGATTCTCGAGCGGAATGATCTCGCCGACGATGGGGATTTGACGCAGGAGCCGTCTCCGCTGCCGTCGCCCCCGTCCCCAGTGCAACCATTGGGAACTCGCCATGTCGATCCATTGTGGACCATCGACAAACAGGAGGCTCTCCGACTGTGTCGCGTCTATGAGGAAGAAATGGGAATCATGTACCCTGTGTTAGAGCTGGACCAGCTCCTGCGTCAGGTCGAGATTCTCTACAGCGCTCATCCAACTGGGACGTGGCCGCGTCTGCCACCGGCCCAACTGCAGGGGCAGTTGGAACAATTGGAGTTGGATGCGGATGATGTACACACGCTGCGACTTGTGTTTGCATGTGCCTTGGTTGCAGAGTCGAGTGGCAGTAGTGATTTAGCCATGCGTCTATTCGAGAGTGTCCGTGATGCGGCGGATGATTGTGTCTGGGGCGCCCCGGAGATCAAACGTATTATCTTCATGACATTAATTGTGAGTCATGAGATCTTGTATCCTGTGCATGGCTGTTAACTGATGACTTGAAAGTCAATATTCTATTTCCAAATGGACGAGGAAACCCTGGCCTGGCGAACTATTGGCATCGTTGAACGCATGTGTCTGGAGAAGGGTCTGCACCGTCGCGAAACCCTTAATCAATCCGCCGTTGTAGCGGCCGGTCGGGATCGAGTCCTGCGGCTTTTCTGGTCCATTTACATCCTCGACATGCGTTGGAGCTTCGGCACCGGTATGCCCTTTTCTCTCGAGGACACCGACATCGACCCTTGGTTGCCGGAGCCAGAAGAGAAAACGCCCTACCTCCGGGTCATGATTCGATACAGTCGCATCGCCGCCAAAGTTTGGAAGTTTATCTCCGCCTTCAACAACACCAACGAGATCAAGAAAGACGAGATGAACTACCTTGACTGGCAGGTCCTGCGCTGGGTCTCGGCCACGCCAGATTCACTCCGCTTCGACAGTGCCCCCATCGACTTACCGACAAATGAGCCACGCAGCGTCCGTCGTCTGCGTTCATTGCTCTACCTCCGTGCGAACCAGCTGCGCATGCTGATCCACCGTCCTGTTCTGCATTCGGCCGCGCACATTGTCCGCTACCCCTCTGAGTCTCAGACGGTCGTCGAACTCGCCAAGGACACCATTCGCTTTATCACTCGTCTCAATGAAACATCCGATATCTATCGGCTGCAGCAGGTCACCTTCAATTGGTTCTTGGTCTCTGCTTTGGCTGTGCTCTTCCTTGCAGTCGTCCAGACTCCGGGTCAGTTTACCGCCTCCTGCAAGGAGGAATTCTACATGGCCCTTGAGCTAGTCAAGGGGTTCTCGACTCGTTCCTATATCTCCCGCCGGCTTTGGAAGTCCATCAAGAGCCTGCGCAAATTAGCCCCGCAGCTGGGCTTACAGCGCCACCACCGCCAGCCGGATCATCCTGCCCGAGAAGACGGCCCTGGAAACGCCCCCGACGCAACCGCTGTCGTTGACCCGGCGGACCAGGCGCAGACTTCGAGTATCCATAGTCATACACCCTTGGATGGTGCTCAGATGACACAAGAGCTAATGGAATGGTTTGAAGCCGTCGGGAACCTTGAAGATCAGATCATGGGAGTGGGCACGCAGGGGCTTGACGATCAGTCGTGGCAGGTTGGGGCACGCGCTACCAATGGGCACATGTTTGACTATGGAGGGGAGCTATCGAGCGTCATGAAAGACTGCTTTTGACGTGCTCTCTTCCAGAACTCTTCTATACATACAATCTAGATAGGTCGACTTTAGACGCGCAACAAGAACGAATATGCAAAGTGTTGAAAAGAAGCATCATGTTGACATTTCCATCTTCCCTCGTAGCTTTAATAAGTTTTCGGCGCAATTGGGAGAGCGAACAAGCCAGTGTTTACAGCTGGTATCCCACATGCGGCAGTGTTGAATACCCTCGGCATCGGGCAACTCGGTCCTCATCGCATACCGATATCCGCCATCAGCACAGACGCCATGGATCGACACCCATCAACATATATAACCCCACGGCCCACTTGACTCTGGGGAAGGAGAGCGAACCACATTACTCGGGATCCGTCACTCATACCATACCAGCCTCCAGATACTTATATACATATAACCCCAGGATGTATCCCGACAAACCCACGATAAAACTCCCCCTCTCATACGAGAAGCTGCAACTCCCCCAGATCCAACTCTCGCACCATCCCCGCGGCGCAGAGACAGTCACGCCTACCGTGGTTATTACGTTGAACCGGCCGGAGAAACACAATGCCTTCACACCCGACATGGCCCGCAGTCTGGAAGAGGCTTTTCGCCTGTTCCACTATGACGATCGCGTCAAAGCGATTGTCCTGACGGGCTCGGGAAGGATGTTCTGCGCGGGATCGGATCTGGACGTTGGCTTTGGGGATGGGTCGGGAGACCCGGCTGATTTTCGTGATATGTATGTCTTCCCCCTCCCTCAGGGCAGGGGATGAAGGGGTTAATCCAACGACTTGTGCAGTGGTGGGCGAGTCGCGGTGGCGATGCATCGATGTCAGAAGCCGACGATTGTGGCCTTGCAGGGCTCGGCGGTGGGGGTGGGCATGACCATGACCCTTCCAGCTGCCATCCGGTATGTATATCTGATTCCTAGGATATTCTCAGGGCATTGCTTGCTGATAAGGAGTGAAGGATCTGCCACGCGAAGAGTAAATATGGCTTTGTTTTCACGCGAAGAGGCCTTCCCCTCGAATCCTGCTCCTCTTACTTCCTCCCTCGGTTGATCGGCCTCTCTCGCGCCATGTTTCTCATCACGACCGGGGGAGTCTACCCCCCTGAACCGAGATACTTCGGCGATCTTTTTACGGAGACACTCCCGGACGCAGCTGAGGTCCTTCCTCGGGCGTTGGAAATGGCCAGCGATATCGCGGAGAATGTGAGCCCTATGGCGTCTGCATTGAGTCGGGCAATGCTCTGGCAGGGAGCGCAGTCTCCCGAGGAGGCGCATTTGCTCGAATCGAGGGTGTTTCATTCTCGGGTTGGTTCGCAGTGAGTTTATCCTTTCGTCGTCCTGAGACCCGTTTTCCTTTGTGGGATTTTGTCCTGATCTCATGGTTGCAGTGATCATAAGGAGGGTGTCAATTCCTTCTTTGAGAAGCGGAAACCGCAGTTCAAGGCAGATTTACAGGGGAACTGGCCATCAAATTATCCGTGGTGGTTCGAGGCGAACATTGACCGGGAGCCAAAGCCAGAGAAAGAGTCAAAGCTGTGAGCATGTCGGATGGTGTAGGAGTTAAATGGAGGCATATTTTCGTAGCGGGTTGATCAGCTTCAATCAAGGCCGAAAACCAGAGAATTCAAATGTCAATATGTGACACAGTCAATATATAACACAAGGCTTCTTCGTGGACACCCGATCAAATAGTCATGTCTAATGGATATCGCTGGTTGAAGGACACTGTCGAGTGAGAACCTGGTTCATGCATGATACTCTACAGCACATTATAGTTTAAGATTTCCTTACCGTGTAGAGCAGGATACATCCTGACGGATGATGCATATCGGGATCTTGCAAAGCTGTCCGGAATCAAAGGCAGGTGATGAGCATCTCTCAAAATCTCTACTTTCAGCCCATCAAGATAAAAGATCGTTTAATGTTCAGCACAGCCAACCTGTGCTATAGGCAACGTAACGAGCATATCTCAAAGACGACCAGTCATCAAGCAGCGGCTCACCCGCAACTCTCTGATATCCTGAGCCGAGTGGACAATGCAATGCTGAACGATGTACAGATGATCAACACACAGAACGCTAGCTCTTGGCCACTGAGAGCAGACCTGGATATCTTCCTGTTCTTCCACTCAAGGCGCCTCATAGCCACAAAAGCCGGGGGTTGTCAGCTGTGTATTCATGTGGCATTCATTACGTCAAGCTGAATGTCTCAACCCTATGCTTCCCCGCAGAAGATCTGACAACCATTGCCTCTCTCCCACGAAGAATCTCTTCATGATGCAGATACGTAACACCGATCAACTTCCACCCCGGCCCCCTTTGTCGAAGGATAAAGGGCAATCCCCCTCCGAAGAGTGCTACAACCTGGTCTCCCGGCTGCATCGACCGCGGTCCCAGTCCAATGAGACCCGACCTTGTTCGATATACTCTTCGGTTTCGACAGTACGCCCACACCGAGCGATTATACGCTGAGGCATCTCCTGGGAAATGGGCGTCATCTGTCCCAGTGGCGAGGTCATGATACGACCCTGCTTGAGATGATTTGTGCTCCTGAAGCCAGGCGAGTATATTCCGCTTGCCCTGCTGGCCAAGAACCTTCCATCCTTCAGGCCGCGAATTTCCCATGGTCAGGGATTCCCCAGCCAACATAAGACACGGCCCGAATACACCTGCCGCCAGGACGGTGAAGAACGCTACATCCAGCGCTTCTTTGGTGAAAGGATATTGATGAGAAGGTCGAGGGAATAAAAGAATTGGGAATAGCTGTGCCCAAATCATTTCCATTGGGACTTCACTGGTCATGCCAAAGATGATTGGATCACTGACAGTGTCCACTTGGTCAATTCGGTAACCATCCAGCCGGAGGATGTCAGGATATTGGGGTTCGCCATATAAAGGCGAGTCATGTAGTTCGGCAAAGTATCTGTAATGGCCCTCGTAGGGGATCCCTGACAAGTATAGATTGGGTGGAAACACGGAAACCTCGCGAGGCTCGTGCAGTTTGGGTACCCAGGATGGCCAGGAGTCCTGGAATGGATCCCCTGTATGTTGTACCAGAGATAGGATATCCAGCACCCGTGGAGCCTTGCGGAGATTGAAGCGGGTAAAGTCACGATAGACGTGTGCGACCGACTTCGTATAGGTCGGCTTAAGGGCAGGGTGTCGGCCAGCATCTATGCCCGGTCCCAAGGAATTCAGGTTTTCGGCCAGCCACTTCGCACCTCGACGGAGCAGTGATGAAGAGCGAGTTTCCAGACCTCCCTCCAGCTCGGTCAGAGCACGGATGGGCTGGATTCCTTCGTCGGAGATACCTAATAAGGCGAAGATGCGATCGCGAGGGTCAGTGCATTTGAAGTTGCGGATTCCCATCAGCAAAGTGAGTAAGCTCCCCATAGATCCCTGGACTGGTCGACCGGATGATCGCCGCGCGTCCGAGATGAGCGACCAGAAAGAGCCGGTGGATTCACGAAATTCCTGTCCCTGTGCGTCTTCAACCGCGAGGCGAAATACCCAGACAGGGTTGAACAGGGAGAGCAGGTCGAAGAAATTCATCTCTTGTCCTCCTGACTTGGCAATGCACTGTTGCGATGAGGCGACCTCCTGGATACACCAGACTCGCTCGAAATAGTCCCGCGCAAGGAGCTGAATCAGAGCAACTGTGGCGTCGTTTCCCTCGGCCAGAGATTGATACAAGATCGTATTTGCCTCAGTCTTGGCGGAGTACCGATTCTGTGGGTTGGTAGATATGCTCTGTGCCATGTCGTTGACTAGTTCCGACAATTGTCTTGCGAAATCAAACGCTTCTCGTGTTCCGGGGATGCTGGGACCCAACCAAGCAATGACCAGGCTGGCATGCTGGTATATCAGCTTCATGTAGCCGGTCTGCCTCGCACGCTCCTCGAGATCCTGCTGGTTGATACACACCGCATCGACCCAGAGGACACGGTAGAGAGTGGGAAGACGAAGACTTTGCAGAGCATGTTCCAGGTTGACCGTCATGGGAAGCCGGGTTTGTCCACACAATAGTGGTCGTGGCGAGTGTTCTTTACCCCACACATAAGACAAGGCTTCAAAACGCCATGGGCAGCTCTCAATATTGACTGTCTGAAGGCTGCAGACGAGAGGTGCTGAGGCCGTCCCGGGAAAGAGTGTGAGGAGACGCGTATATGCCGGTGTTCGACCGGTCTCGCTCACGGGGGGTAGTGGAGCATACATGGTGGTTGTGATGGTGCTCCCATCTTGTCTGCTGGTTGATCCTGGCGGGCAAGAGCTCGTATTTATCGTGGCCGAAGACCAGCACTGCCACACAGAGCCTCTACTGGAAAAGGACGTCTAGCCCAGCAGGTTTCTATTTCAAGCAAGCATCAGAAGATTGACCCTGCCACTAAGTTGAATCATATTGATCGTTTTGAATTTGTTCGTCTCTAAGACTGAGCCACTCATGTAATGTTCGATGCCCGTTACATCCCCATTAGACTCGAGCCGCGAAACCTTAGTCTGAGCGTGTCGTAAACAGTATATCTAAGCCCTGCATATCTAGTTCAGTAGTTGTGTGCTCTAGGGGGTAATTAGATACTTATACCTTGGAGGTTTGGTATATAGATTATGTACTAGCCATATGACCCTACTTACATCTTGTCGCTCATCGCCCATCGCTCAGTCGATAGAGAATCAGAAATTTCATCCGCACGTCAGTCGTTCGATATCAACCGGTCAGATGCGATCGATCTTCTGCCCTCCAGTCTCAGGTGAAGAATCCTCTCCCCAGCTTCTCTAGATCCTCGGACTTCCAGTCGGTCACCAGCATATGACCGGGCTCATGTGCAAATACCAGACCTTCCATCTTGTCTCCAGCCGACTCGACCGCCATCTGGGGCGTGACACCACATGCCTGGGACGTTAGCATTCTCTACGACTAGTCATCAGGACAGCGGGACGATGAACTCCACAAACTCACCCAAAAGACTGGAACTTCTCCCTCTTCAAACACTTGGGGCTGACCGAAGTCCGGGTGCTGGATATCCGTGATGCCCAATTGCTGGACCGCATCCCATCCCCAGGCGACGGGCTCCCCATGTGTCGCCAAATACGGACGGGTGACGTCTCGAACCTTTTCAATATCCGCGGGACGGTAGGGTCTCATGGATACGATGCAGGTCGCCTGTGTAAAGATGCCCGCGGGCAGCAACGGGATGTTGGTCCGGTACATGGCCACGATGGTGTTCGTCTGCTGGTGACGCGGCTGGAGACCGGCGTCGGTGAGGGCATCCTCAAAGGAGAAAGAGCATCCAATGAGGAATCCCACATGGTCGTCCGCCCAGACGTCTCGCAGATCGCGCCGACTTCCCAGGTACTTTCCGTGTTCGTAGACCCGGTACATGGGGAAGTCCGTCCGCAGGTCGAAGTCCGGGTGCTGGATGCATGCTGCGGGACGCACCGCGTGTGGATCGCCCGGCGCGGTGATGCCGAGAAGAGGACAGGAGACCGGATTGCGCAGACAGAGGTCATGAAATTGCGAGGCGTATCTGGCGGGCAGAATCAGCAGATTGGCCTGGAGGTATCCCGGGGCCAGCCCGGAGGTGTTGGTGACGCGGTTGTGTCGGCTCTGCAGACGGGCCTCGTGCGCCGGAGAGAAGATTTGCGCGGCTCTTGAAGCAGTGGGCTTGTCATCGTGGACGCTGCGACCACCAGACGAGGGCTCTCGCGGGGTCTGGGGATGGGTCGATTGGGCGGTTCCGACAGTCATGTTGGCGTGCGTTCTCGCTCTCGTGGGCGTCCAGGAGGCGGCATGAGCGCTGCAGGAGCGCCGAGCCCTGTCAAATACTCATCAGATCCCTCGACGAGCAGTATGATGCCGCAGACGGGGCCCTATCCGAGTAGCGACGCCTCCTTGGGGCAGAAGGCTTCCCCATCTCCCCGTCGGAGCCCACATGCCGATGTCTGGGGGGGAATGTCGGCGACCAACTCTCTCCGCACCTGAGCCACGGGTCTGATAGCGAGTGTCACTCCACCTGGCGACCCTTTCGATGGGCGGATGGAGTCGACGCAGCGAGTAGTGGGAGACTGTGAGTGGTGTTGGGGTGAAGTCCCCACCGCTTATCAGACGCTATCGGCCCGACGCCGGCGGTTCGTCGGCGGAGCATCGCCGGGTCTATACTGGAGAGGAGAGTGATTGGTAGAGCGTTGTTTCTATTACTCAAATCTGGGCTGCTCGGGCTGTGATAACGGCATTCTTCCGTCAAGAATATGGGGTTGATCGTCCCCCGGCTATCTCGACACCAGATAGGCATGGGGGGGCCGATCAGCCATGTGGTGGTGATATACTAAGGAGGAGCTCCCCTCTATTTAGCATCCCCGTGCCTCGAGAACAGAAGGACAATCCGCTGGAAAGCCGGTTGATTTCATTCCCTTCTCAACCGACTCGAGACCCGGGCCCAGAGGAACGAGCCCAACCCCCCCGAGACAGCCTCGAGGGTGCAATTGGCGCCCCCTTCCCGGCCTCATGTCCACCCACCACAATGACATCCCCAGGGAAGACCCTCCGGACACCCAAAAGTCCCTCGAGGTGGCCAGCGTTCATGAAGCCGACGAGATCGTTCTCGATCCGAAGAAGGAAGCGAAGCTGCTGGTCAAACTCGACTTGGCCTTTGTCCCCATTATCATGTTCACCTACTTGACCTGCTTTTTGGATCGGACCAATATCGGTCAGTGCTGCGACAGATCCCGGAACATCAACCGTGTCGATGCTGACCTCACGCAAAGGCAATGTCAAGGTGGCCGGGATGCCCGAGGCCATCGGGGCCTCTGACAGCCAGTTCTCCACGGCCGTCTCCATCTTCTACGTGACCTATGTGCTACTCGAATCCCCGTGGGCCGTGCTGATGAAGAAGCTGACGCCGCGAAACATTCTCACGGGTCTGTGTATTGTGTGGTCGGTGGCCACCATCTTCACAGGATTCATTCACAATGTGGCATCGCTGTATGCCATGCGACTCATCCTGGGAGCGTGCGAGGCCGGCCTTTTCCCCTGCCTCAATCTCTACTTGACCATGGTCTATCGACGGGAGGAACAGGCCAAGCGGGTCTCCTACCTGATGAGCTGTGCGGCCATCTCCGGTGCCGTAGGGGGTCTCCTCGCGTACGGCCTGCTACACATGGATGGAATCGGGGGCAAAGCCGGATGGAGGTATGTGCGGTCGTCCTCGTCCAATCTCCCACGGGTGAACGGTGCGTCTAACCGCAGTCATGGTCCAGATGGGTGTACATCATTGAAGGCCTCCTCAGCGTCCTCTGCGCCCTGCTCATCTGGTTCGGCCTCCCCAACGATCCCGCCGACGCCTACTTTCTCACCGACGAGGAGAAGTGGATGATGCGGGTGCGCAACGAACAGCGCCGCAAATACATGGGCAGCGAGGAGTTCAGCTGGGCCGAACTGGTCATCGCGGTCCGGGACCCCAAGCTGTGGTTCAGCGCGGCGGTGCAGTTCTGCCAGGACATCCTGCTCTACGGATTCAGCACCTTCCTCCCCACCATCTTGGCCAGTCTCGGATTCAACTCGCTGATGAGCAACGTGTTGACGGTGCCGGTCTACATGTGGGCGGCCATCATCTTTGTCATTTTCGCGTTCCTGGCGGATCGGTATTCCAAGTTTGCTGTCGTACGTTCTCCGGTACTCCCGGGGGAGCATGTTGCATCGATGTTAACGCGCTTCTCTAGTTCATCCTGGGCACCAACATCTTCGGCATCGTCGGATACATCATCCTGCTGGCCGTCTCCAACGACTCGGTCAAATACTTTGGCACCTACCTCTGTGGGGTGGCTACGTACACGGGCGTGGGACTGAACATTGCCTGGATCAACGTCAACGTAGCACCGCAGTACCGTCGGGCCATGACAATCGGCCTGCAGCAAACGATCGGAAACTGCGCCGGGATCGTGGCGGGCCAGATCTACCGGCACTCCCCGTATGTCCTGGGGAACTCGTTCTCCATGGGCGCCTTGATCGTGGCGCAAGGCGTGGTGGTGGCTCATGCGTGGTACCTGCGTCGCGAGAATGCCGAGAAGGCGCAGATCGCGGCGGGCAAGGAGGACACGCGCCGAGTGCGGACGGGGGATGGCGCGATTGATTTCCAGTATCATTATTAACGCTCCCGTCTGTCCTGGTTGGGGTGCCGGTTGGGTGGGTGCGGTTCGGCTGTGTCGTCGCCTGGTGCATGACGCCATGACTCCAGGATGTATATAGCGGAAATGCCAGTCCTGACCACTGCTCTGAGGGTCAACTATAATCTCAGACTCACCGGCTGTGAATATACCACTTGCCTCGAATAATCATCTTCCATTCCTCCCTCACTCGACCTCCTTCGCATCTACCGTATCCGATCGACCCCCGATCGACCCGACCCGATCGAATTGACCAACGATGGGACTCTGTTTCAGTCTCGGCAGTCGCCGTCGCTATCCTATGATGGGACCCGGCATGGGCATGCCTCCTCCCCGACCGCATCGATTCAGTGGGGGCAGTTACGGCATGGGGCCCATGGGTGGAATGGGCGGACCGATGGGCGGACATGGCCGATACTATAGCGGCGGTTCCGGCATGGGCATGGGCATGGGCGGCCCTGGATTCGGCCCTGGTGGAGGCGGCCGGTTCAGGCCAGGCCGAGGTGGAGGGCGATATGGGGGAGGAGGTTATGGCGGAGGATACGGTGGAGGATATGGCGGACGGCGGTGGTAGCGGTTGGGGGTTCCAAGTCCATGGTTTCGCAGTCATTTTGTATGTCGACGCTGGCCCAAACTGGCCTTGTGAATGTTCAATACTGTCCATGTGCGACACATTCGTGTGACTCTGATCTCACGTCTACCTCCTGAGGATCCTGCGGAAGACGGGTCGGAGATCCGCCAGGTAGAAGGCAATGGTCAGCCCTTTGGAGACTCATTTTCACCCTAGACGCTGACGATCTGCCCGCCGGAGAGCAGGTCATCCTCATTGTCGGAGACCGACCAATCGGACACCAAGGCTGGCCAATGGTGATGGAGCGATCCAACCGCGTTCAACAGCGATCATTCTCGTGTAGATATACTCCGGAGTCAGGTATCGGGCCGCATCCGCTTATCGCCTGCGGTGTTTCCCGGGCGGTTGGGTGGTGAGACCACCATCGCCATGATCAATTCCAACTATCCACGCAGAACCAAGGCAATCTGCCCATTCGTCCGACTGACCAGCCTCCAGCGATGGGTGTGGAGCATCCGTTGTTTCGGCGAGGTGACTGGTGGCGGCCATCTCGCCCTGGTCTCTGCCAGCCTTGCATGAACACGACACGAGAACGCTAGGCTAGAAGCGACTCAAGCGGATCCCACGGGCGACAAACTGTCGATCAGACGCGTTCTCCGCCGGGTTCGTGTTTGCTGCCCTCCGTTGCTGAAGGCCATGGGGGGAGGGGAGTTGGTATCGTTTCTCGGAAGACCGGGACCAACCACGATCCTGAGCTTGTGCGAGCTCATGGACAATACCGTCCGGACGGTCTTGACTGACTTCTTGCGGACTGTCTCTAGAGCCAATCCATCCAGGACGTGGGGTGGGGGAGCGTAGGTGGAGGACAAAGATGGTGGCCGCGAGGCTGGGCAAACACGAGAGCTTCACAACCAATGATTCCAGGACCAGCTGCACAACAAGCACGCTAGGTACTATAGGACAAGCGTCAGCTCAGCCGGCTCGTTTCCAGGCAAAATGCCCTTCGGTGGCCCGGCACGTCTTCCTGTCAGTCTTCGGTCTGCGCCATGCTCTTCACCAAGGATTTCCACGACTTCCAACTGGACATCGTCGGATTCCTGGCCATCCTGGGCGAAGGCTCCATCGCCGTCAACTACCAAGTCTCCACCTTGTCGTATTCCATCTTTCTGCCCCGATTGATTCCGGCCCCGCAAGCCTTTCTGCGACCGTCGCGACCGCTGCGTCTCGAGACGGTGCCGGGCACCGTCATCGGGGTGAGCTCCGGCAATGTCTGCCGCCATGTCTATCGCATCCCGCATATCATCCTCCCCGGCGAGAAACTGAATGGCAGCAAGTTCGACTACAGCGTCTATCGCGTCGAAGTCGGCATCAAAGAGGGCAAGCAGGGCGCCCCCCTCATCACCGCCCGCACCTTCGGGCTGCTCTCGTTCCTGTCCGTGGTGGGCTGCGCCATCGCGTTCGCCCTGCTGGGCATGTCCATCCACTACCAGGATGGTTGGGCTCTGCTGGCGACCCTCCTACTCTCCGGCCTCTCGACCGTCATCGGCGTCGCCTGCAAGTGGGAATTGAAAATGGGCGAACGCAAGGAAAAACGCAACATCCCCAAATCTGATGTCATTGTCTGCTACCCCAATGGATCCTTTCTCATCGTCAAGTGCGAGGAGAGTGTCGCCCGCGCCCTCTTCTTCTCCCCCGAACGCTGCAACTATCTCCTCGGCTCCGTCATCTATCGGACCCTCTCGCTGCTGGGCACGATGATGCTGATGTTCGGCGTCGTGTCGCTCGGTAACGCCACCTTGAACATGCAGCTGGCCTTTGGGGCCTCCTACCTCTTTCTCAACGCCGCCTACTGGGTCGTCGCGGCCATGCCCGAGCGACTCCATTGGGATTATGCCGCCCTCGACATCAAGGATGAGGGCTACGTGACGTGCCGCAACTTTACCAGTGCGCTCTGGGAGGCCATCAAGCAGACCCAGGCCACGCGATGGGTGCGGACCGGCCAGGTCGCCCCGGACACGCGGGCCTGGGATGAATGGCTGCGGCAGGCCCGAGAAGTCGCCAACCGGGAAGAAGGACACGACCCCGAGCAATGGGACCCGGGGGACTATCTCAGCCATTGCATTAATCTGCATCGTTTCGATCAGGAATGACCCGCTGAGGCCGGCCCGATGCAGCGGAGGAAACACCGGGGGAAGGGCAGCTCGCTTCGGCATCCAGAGCGGTTTCATGTATTATGATGTTGACGACTGATGCATATGTTGGAATTTCGGTTGGTGTGATGATTCTGTGACCTGTACATGTTCGCTCCGTTTGGGAGCATCTTAGCGGGAGTTTAAAAGATAGATCGATTCATTGCCTGCCACGTTCTCACTCATTCCGACCCTGTCTCTGCCCGATTTGGAGGCGGGGATATGCTGCTACAGGATTATGTAGAGTCCATGGTTCCGTCAATCCCGACGGGTTCAAGCCATTCCATAGGAAGCAAGGGGACAGGAGTGTAGTGGTAGCCTGCCATATCTTGCCATCAAGGCAGGCTATCCCATCCATCATCTACAGCGGCATGCGGGTGATGATACAGGATATGCATACACCAGATATCAAGACCAATTCCGCGAATAATGACACCATTCGCATGTCTAACAGATGTCTTATGATCTCCTGGACGTGATCATGTCACACATGATTGTTCTCGAGCCAGTGAAACGATTCAGTGCGAAACAAGTTTACGATCGACTACACCACATGTATACCACCGCTCAACACCGCCCTGGGTATATGCTGGACCCCGTCCCTCGTCTCCCTGCGACCCCTCACAAGCTGGTCTCAGGTCATGGCCTTTCTCGTCATCCGCACCGTCCTCAACTCCCACGAGAGCCCGGGAGTGCTTTGGAAGCTCAAGCGGCTCCCTTTGCATCTTCTGTCTCATCACCATATCGGAAAACTACCTGGCCGCAGCCAGGTCGGATGAGCACCGGTGTCCTATGAAGATCTTGAGGTCTTTTCTCCAATCTATCATGATATTCTTGTTCATGGTTCCTGGTCGAGTGAAACCAGGATGCGATGGGTAGGGAGATTTGTGTGATGATTTGTATTATAGACTTGCCAGGATTTCGAATGTATAGTTGGCGTTGTTTGGCACGTGGGTTGGTGCATCATTTTTTGAGAGAATGCCATAACGTGCGATGGTCCGTGAATGTACCTTCTGCTCTTTTCTTTTCTCTCCAAGGGTGATTTCGCGTGTGTATTATAGCTATTTGCTATTTCTATGACTACTCAACGCCTTGTCGTTTGCTGAAATTCAGCATTGATGCTCTGTTTGTTTTGGTTTGAGGAAACTACCCTGATCATCAAAGGCTAGATATCTGATCAGATACTCTGCATACACGTACACATTCTCCCCGTGTGATAAAATTTGCTAACCCTATCTTCTTGGTAAGATTGTCGTCATCTTGTCCAATCTCAACCACACCATACACTCTCCTGGCATTATCATTCCCCCATCTCGTCTACCAGGTCATCAACCATCCGTCCAAGGTCGTCATGACGAGGGCATCTTTTCGGGTACTCTACTATGTACTGTCTGGATGTTGGGCCAAGTCTTTTGTTATCCAATATGATGCTAAGCATACATAGTCTGATCCTACCTGGGCATCGACGTCTTGGATCATGCGCACGAGACATGTACACTGAATGGACCAGTTGAGCTGGTTGCCGACCATAACACCAGACATATTTGATCGCCAAGGCAGAGTGAATATGTGGATGGTGGAAACGGGCGTTCGTTATCTGGATGGGTGGTGGGGAATTCCCAAGTTATAGAAGCAATATGTTCGGTGACACTGGGTTGCCCGCATGGGGTCGAGTATACAAAGCATCGATCAATCAGAGCTCGGTACCCCTCCATCCATGGGAGGCACTAGAATGCTGTTGAAAATAAGCAATCCCTGTGCAACGTAGTTCATGTCCAACAGAGAATGACATGCAGATGCAGAGCGTTGGCGATTGCTTGCATTTGACGCAGGGGACTTGTCCATTGACAGCCGTGCACTTGGGGTTGTTTCTGATTGCATGAACGGACACATGCCGGTTTGCGTCGTCTGATTGTCGATACAATCAAATGCCTGGACCTCCATCGACAGACGGTTCGCAAGCAGGAGGGAGACGGATGCTTACAGAAGTGGCAAAAGACCCCTCTCATACCGATCGAGTCAACCTCTGATACCGACACCCGAAGCGTCATATACGGGGGCAACGATCGTGATCTCTGCTGGGACATATGCAGGGGCGATGATGCTCGAGGCAGTGAAGAAAGTCCCAGAATAGAAGCGGGTCGAGAGGCAATAAGCGCAGAGGACACTGGAGACGCTGCAAACGGAAGCCCTGGAGTGGACGAAAGGCGCGATCCAACGCAGAGACCCGGACGATCGGATGAGGTTGACGGATCGATCACATCGCCGGCAATAGTGTCGTCGCATTCCTCCCCCTTGCATGCCAGCTTCGCGTGCCTACACAAACAGATTAATCTCCATGCACGCGCGCATATATTGTCCTGGCCGCCATGGCCGCTTCAAAGAGACTTTGGACACTTCCGAGAGAGTCCTCGTATCTGCGTCGCTTTTGCCGTCATCCCCGGGATGCAACTTCCACAGGTACCCTCGTTGGGGGGTTTACTCCGACACGATAAATTTAATGTTACTGGGAAAGTCAGTTTCCCCCCCCCCCCGTCTACATCTACGAGAGTGTTGAGGTGCTGATAGTATCCAGCTGGTGGTAGTCGCCGGAGGCTCCAGAGGCCTGGGAAAGGCGATGGCGCTGGAGTTGGCAGCCAGAGGTGAGTCCGCAGATCCAGTCTCCTCGACATCCTCTAACAGGATGACACAGGTGCCAATCTCCTGATTCTGGCACGCACGACGTCTACCTTGCGTCAGGCTCGACAGGAGGTGCAGGCTGCATGCACCTCATCCAAGCAGATCGTGGACGCGATCGCAGTTGACCTGACCAAGCCAGAAGAGGTGATCCATCCTCGTTCTGATCCATCACAGTCGCATCACTAACCCCGGCGTCGATGTATAGATCAACCGGGTACTAACCCGCTACCATCCACCCGACATCCTCATCTGCACCGCAGGCGGCAGTCCACACCAGGCCGGATTCTTGGCCGAGATCACCCCGGAAGCCATCACCTCCTGTATGGAACTCAACTACTACACGACCGTCTTCATCGTGCAATGCTGTCTGCGTCTGTGGCTGCGAACACCCCAAACACATTCGTCCCGACACATCATCTTGACTTCTTCGACGGCGGCCTTTGTCGGACTCCCGGGATATGCCGCATACACCCCGAGCAAGGTTGCGATCCGCGCATTGGCCGACACATTGCGACAGGAGCTGCTGTTGTACGGGGAGGATGCGATTCGCGTGCACTGCAGCTTCCCGGGACCGTTCTCGTCCAACACATTCTTAGAGGGCAATGATCAAAAACCGGAGTTGTTGGAGATCCTCGAAGGCACGAATCGGTCGCGGCAGGACTTGAAGCAGACGGTGCCGTCACCGCGCACAGTCGCGCAACGGATCATCGCGGGCTTGGATCGGGGAAAGACGTATATTCCGGTGGATTTCCGCACGGAGCTGCTGCTGAACAACATGCGCGGTCCCAGTCCGCGGTTCGGGTATCTCTGGGCTGTCTGGGAGTTTTTCCTGGGGCTGCTGGCGACGGTGGTGTGGTGGTGGTTCCGGCGCGACTTTGACAACAAGACCCGGCTATATGGACTGACGCGGCGTCGAGACAGCCGCGTGTGAGGGCGGGGATGGTACCGAGTGATAACCGTGACGATAATAATCCTAATGCTGTAATGCGACTGTCTCCCAGCAGTGGAGTTGCCATCGTGTCTGCTATCGTGTCGGTTGTTGTGGTGAGTTGCGGTCGGCAGAAAAGCCGAGGCAATTTGTCAGCAGCGCAACGTCTCCTCTTTTGGAGCGTCCATCACCATTCCTGTTCCGCATCACCATCAAATATAAACACCACCATCATGGCCTCTCGTCCCCCGCACAAACCATCCTCCTGGACTCCCTCCGACTCATCGACCCTTCATCCACCATGACCGCTCCCTTCGCGTCCCCCGCGATCGATCGCGCCGCCCACACGCCCTACTTCACCCCGGCCAACAATGCGGGCCAGGCCGTGAACCCCAACGATCCCTCCACGCCGACGCTCTTCCGGCCCTTGCGCATTCGCGATCTCCTCCTCAAGAATCGCATCATGGTCGCCCCAATGTGCATGTATTCCGCCGAAGCAAACCCGGCCTCCGCCTACGTCGGTGCCCTGACGCAATACCACGTCGCCCATCTCGGCCATCTCGCGCTCAAGGGGGCCGGTCTCACCATCATCGAGGCCACGGCCGTGCAGGCCAACGGCCGGATCTCCCCCAATGACTCCGGTCTGTGGCAGGAGGGGACCGGCTCCGAGCAGTTCAAGGGGCTTCAGCGCGTGTGCCAGTTCGTCCACAGCCAGGGCGGCAAGATCGGGATTCAGCTCGCTCACGCCGGTCGCAAGGCGAGTACCGTGGCTCCGTGGTTGGCGGGGGCGGATGGCCAGCGCAAGCCCAGCATCAAGGCGGACACCCATGTCGGTGGATGGCCCGACAATGTCGTTGGCCCGTCGGGGGGTGTCGAACACATGTGGAGCCCGGAGGGCACTGGCTTCTGGGTGCCTCGCGAGCTGTCCACAGCAGAGGTCAAGGACGTTGTGCGCGCATTTGCGAAGAGTGCCGAGTTAGCGGTGCAGGCGGGGATTGATGTGATTGAAATCCACGGCGCCCACGGGTACCTCCTCAGCGAGTTCATGAGCCCGGTGACGAACAAGCGCACGGACGAGTACGGCGGCAGCTTCGAGAACCGCACGCGCATAGTGCGCGAGGTCGCCGAGGCGATTCGCGCGGTGATCCCCCCGGGAATGCCGCTGTTCCTGCGCATCAGCGCGACCGAGTGGTTGGAGGGCACCCCCGAGGCGGCGCAGAGCGGGGGCAGCTGGGACATGGCGAGCTCCCACCGGCTCGTGCCATTGCTCTCCAGCTGGGGGATTGATCTCGTGGATGTCAGTTCCGGCGGCAACCATCGCAACCAGAAACTGCAGCCGCATACGAACTACCAGATCGACCTGGCGGGTCAGCTGCGCCAGACGCTCCGGGCAGCGGGCTCGCCGCTGCTGGTCGGTACGGTCGGCTTCATCACGGACGCCGAACAGGCCGAGAGCATCATCCACGGCGCCGAGGAGGCGCAGGCAACCGAAGCGATGCTCTCGGGACCCGAGCCCAAAGGCGATGCGGTGCTGCTGGGGCGCCAGTTCCTGCGCGAGCCGGAGTGGGTGTTGACGACGGCGCAGAAGCTGCAGGTGAAGGTGTCGGTGCCGGTGCAGTTTGGGCGGGCGGTGCGCATGTAGTGATGATCCTATAGAATGATAGATGTAGAGTCTGTGACGCGCGTGAATGTATCCATATCCATCGTTGCCCGTCTGTGTCTGAGTATACGGAGTGTACAAAGTGTGTACCTTATTGAGCATCGGCTAAATCCGGCCACGGCGGCCTCCGAGCCGGCATTGTTTGCGACCCACTTGCATGGATTGCGACAGACAGCACCTCTTTCACCGCATCGTATTTAACCCCATCCGACCCCGCACTGCCGCTGTTGTCCCGCGATCCCCTCAATTCATTCCGTCGCTCCGTCCATCCATCATGTCTCTCAAGGCCGGTGACAGCTTCCCCCAGGACGTCGTGTTCCAGTAGGTGCTGCCCTCGCACGGCGCAGGGCTGGTTGACTGACCCCAGGTGTCATGCAGGTACATCCCCTGGACCGAGGAGAAAAGTGCCCTCAACGCCTGTGGCATCCCCATCAACTACAACGCCTCCAAGGAATGGGCCGATAAGAAGGTCGTCCTTTTCTCGGTGCCCGGTATAGATCCTCTCCCGATCGACCCTCGGAGGGAACGATGACCGCCCGACGCATCAGCTAATCGTCGGACAGGCGCCTTCACGCCCACCTGCTCGGTCAACCACCTCCCCGGATATGTCGCCAGCCTCCCCCAGCTCAAGGAAAAGGGCGTCCAGGTAGTCGCGGTGGTGGCCTCCAACGACCCATTCGTTATGAGCGCCTGGAACAAGGCCAACGGGGTCAAGGATGAGATCCTCTTCCTGTCCGACCCGGAGGCGCGCTTCTCCAGCAGCATCGGCTGGGCCAATGGCGGTCGCACCGGTCGCTATGCCGTCGTGATCGATCACGGTAAAGTGACGTACGCGCAGATTGAGACGAAGAAGGGAGCGGTCGAGGTGAGTTGGATCTTCTGTGGTCCCGATCTCTGGCTGACCATGGTAGGCATCGGCGGCCGAGACGATCCTGGCCCATCTGTAGGTGGTCGAGTTCAAGCAATAGATAGTTTATGGCATGATGGTTTAATGGAATCAAGCATCTGGATCTGATACACTATTTGTTCTTGGCTTTTTGTTCCCCGGTTTCCTGACTTCTGGTACTGTTCCAACCGTATACCGTACTAGTAGCCAATCTCCTTCACAAAGACGTCGAGTACATGGACCGACACATCCATTGAAGTCCCGTTGGAGGGGCGCAATCCTGCCCGACCTGGGGGCGTCATGATGTATCCGACGAGGCGATCCCACTGACGTAGTTTGGCGACTCCGTCGATGATGCTCCCAACCCTGATGGGATCGTCTCGACCGCGTACATAGTACCAGCGTGTTTCCTCCATCATTCTGGTCCATTAGCGCCCAAGAGCCCACATTAATAATCCATCCAACTTCGGCGGCCACCGGGTGATGTCATGCATCCCCACTGTCTTAAAGGCGGGTTGGGCCCAGCGAACACTGCTTGCCCATAACCAACTCTCCCTCACTTCTCATCTCTCCTTCACATTCAGCTCCCTCTTCATACATCCTCAAACCCCGCTCATCATGGCGCCCAAGGTTCTCGTGGTCCTCACCTCCGTCGGCAAACTGCCCTCCAGCGACCACCCCACCGGATGGTATCTGGTAAGCCCCCGGCTCGCCCAGCGACGGCCACCACTCTAACCACCTATGTAGCCCGAATTCGCCCATCCGTGGGAAGTCCTCCACGACAAGGTCGAGCTGGTGATCGCCTCTCCGAAAGGAGGCGAAGCGCCCCTGGACCCGGCCTCCGTCAAGATGTTCGAGAGCGATCCCGTCTCAACCAAGTTCCTCAACGAGCAGCAGGCGCTGTGGAAGAACACCCACAAGCTGCGCGACTTTGTTTCGCGCGTGGATGAATTTGATGCCATTTTCTACGTCGGTGGTCATGGCCGTAAGTCCTTCCCCCCCCAAGTGTGAGAGTGGGGATGATCCCTTACATCGACGACATTCCATACTGATCCCTCCGTTTAGCCATGTTCGATCTGCACTCCGACCCCGACTCCCTCGCGTTGATCGAGTCCTTTGCCGCAGCTAACAAGCCCATCAGCGCGGTCTGTCACGGGCCCACCGTGTTTTTGAAGGCGACCACCCCCACCGGTCAGCCCTTGCTCGCGGGTGCCACCGTTACCGGATTCTCCAACGTTGAGGAGGACCAGGCGGCCATGACGGCGGCCATGCCATACCTGCTGGAGACCGAGCTACAGAAGGTCACCGGCGGTGGATATGTCAAGGCGGACCAGCCCTGGGAGGAGCAGGTGGTGGTGTCCAAGACGGCTGGCACGGGCTCCCTTTTGATCACCGGGCAGAATCCGGCGAGTGCGACGGGCGTGGGCCAGGCGATTCTCCAGGCGCTGGGACTGTAAAGGGAATGCGATCTTGTGGATGGAAACCGATGGATGGGCCTGATCGAATTGATATGCAGCCCGCCCACGGTGGACCGGATGAGAGACGGACGAGAAGTCCGCATGGCGCGGGTGCACCACCATCCTGGAAACTAATTAAGTACGGGTCCGTCAGACCAACAAGGCTTGTCTTTGCTTCGCCCCCACCGGTAGTCGGCGCATCATTGGGACACTGCCCGGTGATCGGCCCCTGATTTCCTTCTCCCTTCGTAGCCACGCACGCCCGTAGCTTCTGGCCCCCAAGGCGTCGTCTTCCCCTCTCCGGATCGGATTTTGCAACCCGGACGCTGGTCGATCCGGGCGCTGCAGAACCCCGTCTCCTGGCCCATCTGGTCGTGCCCTCGTGCGATTGTGCTCGGTCATTCTCGTTGAGTAGTATTCCTGCCTCGTCTCCTCCCTCTCGCCACACCATGAGCGCCAGCGACGGTCTGGCGGCGCCGTTGGCCGGCTTTCCCCTGCGGCGCAATGGCAGCTGTCTCGACACGGAGACCAGCTGTGGCCACACCTGGGGAGATTTTTATGCCTGTTGTCCTGGCGAGTCCGTCTGTCCGGGCACGAAGAACACCTACTATAACAATGTCTGTTGTCCGTCGTGGGCCAACTGTACGATGCCCTTGATGGAGAGTCCCCATTGCGCCGACACGACCGGCTCGCTCTTTGATCACACCGGATATTTCTGCTGCCTCCCCGGACAGACCGGTTTCTGGACCACCTCGCCCGCCGACGCCGTCGGCTGTGCCGATACCTATCCCAATAACGAGAACGAGACCATCCTCGTGCCCATTGAGACGGGTATGTCTGCATTCATCTCCCCCTGGGATGAGGGAGACATCCCCTTCTCCCCTCAGTATTTTGATGTAGATACTCGCATATCAGGACTGACCAGACTCCACCCCAGTTTCCTCAGCATCATCCGCCCTCGCCCCGTCAACCTCTCTCACTCGTCCCGCGACCGAGACCGCCGCAGCGACCTCCACCGCCAGCACATCCTCGAACAACACCGCCGACTCGTCCTCGGGGGGCACCAACACAGGCGCCATCGCCGGCGGCGTCGTGGGCGGAGTCGCCGGTCTGACGCTGATCCTCGCGCTCGTCTGGTTCCTCATCCGGCGCCATCGCAAACAGGCGTCGCCATCGCTGCCGCCCCCGGCCTCCGAGCCCCCGCCGGTCTATGGGGGTTCTCAGTGGAAACCCGGACTGCGCGAGTTGCCGGGCGAGCAGGTGCCGGAGCTGATGGGCAATCACCCGGTGCACGAGATGCCGGACAACAGCAGGGCTTAATTGTATCTATGGCATGGGCAGGGTGGATCACCCGGAATATACCTTTTGTAGTTTCCTGACGAATCCTCGGCGCAAGATGGGTGTTGATGCCGGAGGATGTAGGCGGAGTGTACTCGATGAACAGTAGTCGTGTTCGGGCATGTCCTTTGATATAGACTCCTCCCTCTACTAAAGTAACTATTGCAGCATCCCCTCCACGTGGACCCAGCGATAGGAGTAGACCATCTCCGTCGCTGTCCGGGTTATTTCTCCGCCGGACTCCGCGACCTAATGTACATCGCACTCTGCAGAAGCTGTCGATCTGCCTGCCAAGCGCGAATCAGCGCGACTCACCCGCCAGCGTGGGCGACGATAAGGCATCACCTCTCCGTGTGAGGGTAGATCGGCTGTAGCCAGTATCCAACAGCATTCTTGGGTCATGCATTGCTTCTGCTGCCAAGTCAGGGCGTGTCACGATGCGGACGGCGACTGGTGATGGGTTGTTTCGTCGTCGGCAGACACGCAAGGGGTCACGATTCACCTCCTGTCCGGGGGAATGTATATATAGCGGACACCGCAACCGGGGAGGGGCACACACTCGGCCTCATCCTCATCGTTCCCTCCGCTCTCCCACTTCGCTATGGTCAAGTTCCTCCTTTCGGCCCTCGTGGCCGCCCCTCTGATCGGAGCCATTCCGGCCCCGGCGCCCATGCCTACGCCCCCGGGCGTGCCTTCTACCGCGCAAGCGCAGAGCCAGCTGGCTGGGTTGACTGTCGCCGCTCAAGGACCCCAGGATGGCTACGATCGCGATCTGTTCCCGCACTGGATCAGCCAGGGGCAGTATGTTCTCCCGGTTGCTTTCCGGGATCACCGATCGCAGTGCTGACGATGCTAGCTCGTGCGACACTCGCGATCTCGTGCTCATTCGAGACGGAACAGGCATCACTCAGGGTTCGGGATGCTCCATCTCCGGGTCCTGGTTGTCGCCGTATGATGGCGAGACGTGGACGCAGTCGAGTGATGTCGATATCGACCATATGGTTCCGCTGTCGAATGCCTGGAAGGTCCGTTGCGCCCTCTCTTCCCTTCCTCGTCGGTCCCTGCAGGATGGATGTCGTATATTGACGGATCCAGTCTGGTGCTTCGTCCTGGACGACCAGCCAGCGTGAAGCCTTTGCCAATGACCTGGAGAACCCCCAGCTGCTGGCCGTGACGGACAATGTCAACCAGGCCAAGGGCGATCGTGGCCCGGAGGACTGGAAGCCTCCGTTGCGTAAGACTCCCTAAGACTCCCCGCGGCCCAATCGAGGTGTGGATGCTAATCAGGGTAGAATCGTACTATTGCACCTATGCGAAGATGTGGGTCAAGGTCAAGTCGGTGTATGACCTGACCATCACGTCGGCAGAGAAGTCGGCGCTCGTGGGTATGTTGGATACCTGTTAGACGGTGGTTGTTGGTGATTCTTTAAGATAGGATCAGGAGCTATTCCGTCAGAAAGACGTTGTGATATAGATGGCCGTGCTAGAGGACGTGTTATATCCCAGACATTCAAGAATTATGACTTACTCAGTGCTGATGCCCATGTGCATGGAACAACGGTGTAGACGCGTGTCACCGGACCATGTGGTCAACCATGAATCTCACCGTCAGCGTTCCTCTCCCTGGGACCTGTTGTGTTCTCCGCATCGCTTCACGTCCCCGCGTCTCCCACCCTCTTCCCTCCCC
>RHLO01000383.1:0-19871 GCA_003719415.1 Aspergillus olivimuriae | reverse complement strand
TTTTTTTTTTTTTTTTTTTTTTTTTTTTTTTTTTTTCTTTTTTTGGTTTTTTTTTTTTTTTTTTTTTTTTTTTTTTTTTTTTTTTTTTTTTTTTCTCTCTCTCTCCTTAGCTTCTACCCCTGGACTGTCATACCCGCCATCTACGGGTCTAATTCTTCTCACTACGACTTCAATGCCCTGATTTATGTAGGATTACTAATTGGCTCGTTGATATATGTACACTTTTTGAGCACTTGGACTGAGAATCAGAAATGATGTGGCCAATGAAGCTGGAAATGGTTCAATGTCTGATAGAGCACCGGACGCATCTGTACGGATAAGTCGAATAATAGTCCTCGTACCTTGGCAGAGCTGCAGGTGTATATATATGACTCAGTTTGAAAAGTCTCGCTAGTAGATATCATCATTGTACAGTGAATCCAATCGATTTCAACGGCTGCGTCAGCGATGTCGAACAGAAAGAAACCAAGGGTGACCCGCAACATCCTCTGCGACGCGTCGGGCCAGGACAGTTGACTTTGCGTGTGGCTTTTTCTGAGACGGCACGCCCGGCAACTCCAAAACAATAAGGTTATTTGCCCCGGACTCGCTCTAATAGAGATCGTAGTTTGGCCTTGGATCCCTCCGGAGGGGAAGAAGCCTCTCGTGATGACATTCCCGACGCACCCTGCGTAGACGATGCGGTTGTAGTAGTTGCTGAAGCAGATGGAGATAACGGGGACCGGGTTGGAGGGTTTTTCTCTGGGGTTGGGTCAGGGACGGGGTCCGCAATGTTCGGTTTTCTTTGAGGCTGTTCAGCCGCCATCTGAGAGCTGATTCCACCCAGGATAGAGCTCCACCGTCTCGGAGATGGTACGTCAATTTCCCTTCCAATCGAGGCGACTGCAGCTGTGCCAGATGCATTGTCGTCACTGTCTCTGACTAGTCTCATCATGTCGTCTTTGCCGTCAACCCGACGGGTGAGATACATCTTCGGGCCGGCGCCGGGGCGCGGGTGGCTGCGCGTGCGGATACGCTCGATCTCCTTCCGATAGGCAGTCTCGTAGATGTCAAAGTCGGCTGCACCAGGTGACTCGCTGACGATGGGGTAGGCGTCGTCTACGTCGGCGGGTTCGGCCATCGTATCGGGCTCATCGTAGAGAACATCCACGTCGGTGTCGGCTCCGGGATTGTTCTCGGTCTTTGTCTCAGTCTCTGATCCAGTGTAGGTCGAGGGACCGATGTAGAGGAAGGGGTATTCCTCCTCCAGGGGATCCCGTGCATGGCCGCGTGTCCCCTCGACGCTGCGCTTTGTCGTGGCGGAACTGGCTCTGGAGAGCGGGAACTGTGGTGAAGGCGAGAATGGTGTGCCTGGTTTATGTACATCACTGGACAGGTCATCTCGAGCTTTCCTGCTGCGTGAAACGGAATCGGAGTCCTTTCTCTCTGGGTTTGGGGCGCCTTCCCGATTGCTGAGGATGGTAGATGTGGATGCCGATGCCGGGGCCTCGCCGTCTCCGAACGATGCCGATTGCTCCTCACGAGGTATGTTGTGGTACCCTTTGATGACGTTTTGGCGTTCTTTGGCCGTTCTGTTATACATGTTCAAGCTATGGCTTCGCTTCGAGATGGGTAAATCAGCGGCCGAGAAACTCTCGTCGGGCTCCATCTCCAGCGGCGGCTCAACAAAGTGAGACTCATAGTCTTGTCCGAGGATACTTTGCATTGGTGGTTGCACCTTGAGGAGTTTCTTGAAGTTTTTGACGGCTTTCATCTGAGGACAGTGTGAGCGCGCTCATTGATAGACTGCAGCATTTGATCACTTACGACCGCTAGCACGTGGCCTATGTTGGTGGTAATGGCGGAGTTCATTTCCTCCTCTGTTGGAGGCTCAATGATCTCTGCCGTGTTTTCACTTTCTGGTAACAATGGATCCATGCCATTTTTTGTTACCCAAGGATGTTCCTGTGGTGCTTTTCATGAGCATAGTAGAACCGATGATGAGAAGTTCTCATGGATACGTACCCGCAGCTCTGTCATCGAAATGCGCTTCGCTGGGTCTTTTTCCAAGATGCGCAGCATAAGGTCCTCAAAGTTCCGGTCAGTCTCTCCTTCGCATACAACAGGGTTGTTCTTGATCGCTTCGTAAAGCTCGAAGATGCTCGCCTTCTCGAAAGGCAATCTTCCGTATCGCAGACAATATAGTGTCACGCCCATGGACCAGATATCCGCGGCCTTTCCAGAAACGTCTCCATGTTTCACAACACAGAGCTCAGGCGGTAGGAAGGCCGGGGATCCCGCCGATTTTGCGGTGAACATGTCTGAATCCTTCTCAAACATTTCCGACACCCCAAAGTCAACAACTTTTAATACATCATCATTCGTTACCAAGCAGTTGTCCGGTTTGATGTCACGGTGCACGATGCCCTGTGCATGTAGGTATTCAATTCCGAGAATCAGATCCCGAAACCAACAACGACAGAAGTCGTCGTCGTAGGGGTCTGCTCTCTCCTCGAGTCCGACCTTCATGACTACGCCCTTCTTGCACATCTCCATGACCATGTAGAGGGAGTCTTCTGTCGGGTCATCCAGCACCTCTATCAATGAGACCAGGTTGCTATGGTGCAGCTTCTTCATGATTGCGATCTCCTCCTTAATGAGGTAGAGAGCGTTCCCTTTCTGGTCCTCATCGTCGCAACGATGAAGCGGGGAGTTGAACCCAGCGGACGGCCGTTTCGGACCCCGAGGTCTCCGTAGCAAATGAGACTGAGCACGTTTCCTCAAACGCGCCTTGGAGAATTCTTTGACGGCCTGATCTCATACCGTCTCCGTTAGAAAGCGTCCACAGCTCTGGAGGTCACGAGTGGATTCATACATATTCGTTTCCGAACTGATCGACAGCAAGGTGGACAGCTCCGAAGGACCCTCGACCGATCTCCTGCTTGATTACGTATTGGTTGATCCTATGTTCGGCGGTGCCATCATCCTGGCTGGTGGTATACTCCGATCGAGCATTCAAAGTTTCCTGTGAATAGATTAGCAAATGAAAGGCCAGTTCACATAGAGAACCATGACAAGGGACAAAGTAAGCAGTTGTATAAGGGGAGAGAAGAGGGGTGAGATGGCAACCTTAACGGGACGCCTTGCTATCGGATTCCGGCGATGATGCCTAGAGGGGCTATCGTTCGACGGCATGGACCTGGAGATGCCATATTTCTCAGCGACAGGGACATCAAAAACGACGAAAGAAGCTTAGATCGACCAAGGGAAACGTTTAGCACGTTTGGGAGCGGCACATACGCATATCGAGCTGGGCGGAGCGGCGGCAGGGCAGGCCGAGGAGGACGGGAGGGACTAGCATCCTGCAAGGGAAGGCCGGCATCGTTGTTGGCCATTGAACGTTGTGGCTGGCGAAGAGCAACGAGGCACTTTCCCAAAGAGATTGGAAGCGAGGGATATCGCTCGCTTTGGTCGGTTGTGCTGATTATGGCTCAGGAGGGAGGGTGGGAATCTGGGTGCCTACGGTTGAATGTGGGGAAAATGGGGGGGTAAGAGTTGGCGAGGACGAGGGTCAGATAAGCCAACAATAGAGGGGGGAAAGTACGACGTCGACGACCCTGTCCGAGAGAGATGGTGGTCAGAAGATCGACTTCTGCCGGACTCGCGAGGTGGATGATGGTGCAGGAGGAGACACTCGGGGATGCGAGGAGACTTTCGCCAGCTTCTGGCAACCAACGCCAGTAGAAGTGATCGGATCCTCAGGCCGATCTCAGGCACACTGATGATTACATATGCCGGATTCCTCAGGAATCCAGCAGCGCTTATCGATAACGGCTGATCTCACCGCCCACGAGCCACCCCCGATCGGGGGTTTGCTAAACGAGTCTAATTCAACGCTGAGCGCCCCAGCATCCGACCAGCGAGCTCGTCTGCTTTGGGGCGTCTAACTCCGGCACAGTTCACCATTGCAGTCGATCCTCTCCGAGCCACCTCAATCGTCTTGACTGAACCGCTCACAATGGTCGTCTACTCCTTCTACATCTTTGACCGCCATGGTATATCCCCCGCAACCCAACCGCACCCGTTTGAATAGGGGGAGTTCGTGACTGACATGTGGCCCATTTCCATCCTCCAGCGGAATGCATCTACAAACGTCGCTGGCTTCCTCGTCCGTCCTCTGTCTCCGGAAAAGCTTCTCGTCCAACGTCCGAGATCGCCGGCTCCGCGAACGGCATACCCGCCTCTCTGGGAGAAACCGCGCGAACAACGGATGATGACGCCAAGCTGATCTTCGGTACAGTGTTCTCCCTACGGAACATGGTCCGCAAACTCGGGGGCGAAGACGATAGGTGAGCTCTGTCTGTGGCGCGGACTACGAGACGTGGCTTCTCTAACGAATGTTCGAACTAGCTTCGTCACCTATCGAACGAGCCAATACAAGCTGCATTACTACGAAACTCCGACCAATATCAAATTCGTCATGCTTACCGACGTAAAGAGCCCGAGCATGCGGGTGGCCTTGCAACAGATCTATATCAACTTGTACGTTGAATACGGTGAGTACCTATCTTCCTGTCTGCTCGGGCCTTCTTCTCCGCTTATACTCATCCCAGTGGTGAAAAACCCTCTCTCGCCGACTGAGCATCCTGGTGGTGTGGGAGTAAACAACGAACTTTTTGAGGAGTCCTTGGAGCAATTTGTGGTATGAACACCAGTTTGTCGAATGTCCGAGTTGAATTTTCTCTCACAAACAACAGACTCGTGTGTTGTCCTAAGCCCTCACCCCTCAGGTGTTCTTGAGGCAGTTCCTTGCCGATCCTTGTACAGGGGCCCGATGTAGCAATCTATCATCGGAAAGATACCCATCTCGAGCACTACATCAAACCTTCCCCCAAGGATATAGTCCAGGCGTCAACACTATCGCCATTTTTGGTTGATCGCCGCGGCGCAAGACCGACTCGCCAGGCATTGCACCTATCCCCGGATTACGCTTATCCGGACGGATCGTCTTTGCCGCTTCCTTGAGGAAATGGGTCCATGGCAGTGCAAGATGCATGCAGACACTAGCTTGAACGCCCACGCTGGATTCTCCGGGGTCTAGAGATCGGTTAGCGTGTCATACAGCGCCATCGCCCATCGCCCTTTTTTTGGTGTGAGTGAAGAGAGTCAGAGATAGAGTGAAAGCCCTGCCCCCTAATGACCAATCCAGATGGGCAGGGTATTAGATATGATTGTTGAAGCGATATGTATGTAGATACGCTTTTAGAGACTCGTTGATGTTCCAACTACGATGCGTATTCGTCTTCATATCACCGTTTGAAGATAGTCAGCTAGCATGAGGGAAATGACTTTCGTGCTTGCTGCTGTGTGGTCCCTCGAATCCAACGGTGCAAGGGCCAGTGTGACGGTCGTGAATGACCGAGAATAGAATCACTCTCTCAACAAGGCTGATCTCAGAAAGTCACCTGCTGGGCAGAGATAAGCCCCCGATGAAGCTAAGCTTCCGGGCACTGTCGTCGAATAAGCGACGAAGCAGCCTATGGGGGGAGATCTGGAAATTGTTCAGAGTCTTCGCCGCCAATCAGGTCGGATCGGCAGGGTATTGACTGAGTCGTTGGTTGAGGAGATGGACCCATGTAGCTGTGACCTAGGGGTCTCGTATCATTGGTGCTTATACAAGAGATCAATGGACTGGGTTTAGGTTCTGGTCATGATGGATGTGGTCAGTTGTGTAGAGAAGGATATGGACCAAGAGGACTCACCTGAGGAGTGAGCACTGCCTGTGTAGATAAACTATTATTTGGAGAACCTTAAAGCATGGAGTCGTTTCAAGTACCTCCCCTTGCCCGATGGAAGGACAGGGAGTGGACCAGGGGTATATTTAGGATAGATCTTCCAAGGCAAATCACGACATGGGATCATTACAGAGTGAGGTATAGTTTGCCTTCGGCACCCCGTTAGTGAGGATAGCCATGAAGCTGCAGTCATATCTCTACGACAGAGGAATGATTGTCGGCGCAGAGGCTCCGCGGCTGTCCGCTTGATATTCGATTCATGCGATGTCGGCCTAGCAGACACGACTAGTACTGCTCTCCAACTCTACACCAAGGGTCCCACGACCCAACCCACTTGACAGCGGTATAATCTCTGGACAAGAGATTGGGTTCATGGTATGAACCCTTACTCATGACCTCTCGCCCTTCAGGGCCAATTTCTCTGGCAACGGGAGCAGTAGGGCATCACCTGATCGCATCGGTACCATACTCCGTCCACAGGAGGTCAGGGTTAGGGTCTCCCGCACCCTCAGGTTAATCCGGTTCGGGCAGGCCAAAGGAACGGGCGAAGCTTGAACGGGACTAGCGCTCTTTCATTCGCTCAAACCGGCTCCATCCAGCGATGGGCCCATGATGTGTCAGCAGGTTAAGCCCTGGCTAGGTTCCGTCCGACCCCTCCGTTTTGAGTGGGTGCCGGCCACGTTACCGCGCTGCGGGTTGCATAGCCGGGAGACTCCTCGCTGTGTGGTGCGATCCACTGGGACATACCAAGGCGTGTGGAACGCACATTCATCGTGTGTGTGTGTGTGTGTGTGTTCGTTCTTCAAGTCTCAAGTCTGCATCGCCTACCGGGACTTTTCTCGCGCACACTGTCTTGGTCTTCAGCTTGCTGTGCTTGATGATCAACGGGGGCTTGAGTGGCCCCTCCACCAACATGTGAAGAGCTACCCCAGCCAAGCCCGTCAGCAATAAAATCAGCAATAAAAGACTTGGTTCGCACCTTCGACGGCTTTGCTGATTTGTCTGATTGAGCGGTCAGGCTGGCCTGAAACACAAGATCAAGGCGTCCAAGAAACGCCTGTTGTTCGATATGCCACCATCAGGCGGGACCAAACTCTAGCCCAGAATTGAGACTACATCTGTAGTCGGCGTCTCCGTTCCGCCCGCCTGAATCATGGATCAATGATAATCACTTCTTCAGTAGGAATCCAGTAACGTTGCCGACTCTCCATGGTACACCGTGGGATAGCCGATGGAGGAGCAGGACGCTGGCCCCACCCTCCACGAACCAAAAGAAGGGCGACGGAGTCCGAGATGATTTGGGTCGAGTGAAAGCCAAGAAGTAGGATTGCTATCGTGGGTGACCTGTCCATCTCTATGCGAACAATAATAATAAGAATCATCATGCATCGTCGTGAGCAAGGACTGGTCACCCACAAACTCTGCCGCAGACGACGACTGCAGACTTGTCAACATACTTTCGCATCAACCTCTCCACTTCAGCAACGGGGTTCACCCGGTCTTTTCGTACCCAAGTCAGGTCACTGGGTCAGGTTGCTCGTGGAGTTGATGGAGCAACCGGTGGTTCGTCGTGTTCTGGTTGCTCCACGGTAGTGTGGTTGTCGTCTCCCCGAAATTACTCCTGCGTCTTTTTTCCGCTTAGCCCATTCCAACGGAGTCGGGAGCGGTCCCCTCCTTTTTTGCCCTTTCGGAGCTAGTGAGTTGGAGCAATTTCCGTACACCTGCAGAGAGAGCTAACCCCGACGGATGGCTATCCCTTCTGCCGTGCCGGGAGGGGGGGAAAGGCGGGATCATAATCCATATATCCAGGTATCAATCGGATGCGAGACGCAAAAAGGAGGGGAAGCAACAAACAAGCAAGCCACCTGCAGCCGGCGTACAGTCCTGGGAGGTTAAACTACCCCCGATTAACTTCGTGGTCTGTACAGACACTAGGGTCGGCTAGCGCAGTGGTTGTGATACAAATGCCATCGGACCGCCCCACCCCATGCGGCGTGGTCAGTAATTTAAGTCGACGGAAACATTTTTCATACTTTGGGCTTTCTGTGCGAGTTGATTGGCCTGGAAAAATCCCTCGTGCAAATCGCAGAGCCCTCTTTTTACGTCAATTGGCGTGTGGTCTGCAGGCGCGTCGGTCGCCCAGCATCTGGGATTAGTATCTCGCGTGGGAGGCGGCCGTGAGCCACCAAGCAGAGGTCGGCCGGTGCCTTTGTCGCCCGCCAGCTGGACTCCGTCGGCTGCACACGATGGATGGAGATGCGGGCCCGTCGTCCAGTTCCCAACCAATCTTCGCATCACCGCAAGGATTGATCACTTAAACTCGGGGTTGGGGGGCCTGTCGGGGATGCGATGGGGATGGGACGGCCCCTTGATAAGTCCTTATCCATGACCGAGGTCCGGGTTAGGTCGCTGGATCGGCAGCGATCCCACGTCATCTAGGAAGGGGGCAGCATGAGGATACTATGGAGACTGGTGGATATAGTACTGCTGCGATGTGGGATGGTGACCGGTCTGCACAAATCAAACAGTGATTGCCAATCTTGCATAGCGCCTCGTAAGTTCGTAACCTGCAAGTGAAGGAGTGATGGCCAACGCAATGATCACAGGGGGGCTCGACACAGACTTGTCCCGCATCTTGAGGAGTGCTTGTCTGCATTGTGCGAACCCGCCTGGGATCACCCGAATCGTACTACGGCGGTGCTGGTGGGTTCTGTTTCGAGGTTGAGAATGGTCATTTCTTAGGCACTTCACGGCCTGGCTCTCCGGATCCCTGACATCTGACAACCCATCACAGACACCAGAGCAGCAATCCGAAAACAGCGATGTGCATAGTTCAACGCTTTCTCGGTTGAGCAACTCCTGATCTGGTCACAGACTCAGATACGAAACTTTTGGGTTCAGGGTCCTCACCCGCAGATATGAGGTAACAGTCGTCAAGGCCTGCGCGCCGACTCGCCCACCCTTTCACCGTTGACGTCGATGATGTACCCCCACCTACGGAGTACATCGGGTTCTCTTTCATACTTGCTTGAGAGGGGGTTTTGTTGTTGTTGTTGTTGTTTATTTTTCTTTTCTTTCTGATGGGATGCCTTTTGTCCGACCCGAATATGTACATATGTACAACCCCGTACCGTAGCAAGGCAAGCCACTTCTTGGCGTCATCGAAGGAAGTGGTTTGGTGTTCGCATGCTGAGCAGCCACCGCCTGTTAGCTTGATGCATGTTGTACAGCATAGCGCCTCCCCAGTACCGACCCATCTGGAGGTGGACACAAAGGGTGAGGGCAGCCGATCATGCCTTATCACCAGCATTGGGCGCTGCCCGTCTGATGCTGTCGACAGTAGTATGGCGGATGGATTAGACACATTCTGCGTACTGGGGAGGTGTCGACCGCAACATCGCGTCTGCCGGATACTATAGTACATGCGTCATGTCGATGGGCGGGCTGTCACTGGCAAATGATACCCTGTCCGAGGTCGATCCCCAAGACACAGATCATCGCGAATCCCTCGAGTGAAACGGGTCGCAACCCACCTTAGTCCCCCGTCTTTCGGATGGTCCGTTTGGTTCGTTACCCCTCTCCTTCCCGACTGCCTCACAGAGGGAGGGAAGGGGAGGTGGAGAGCCCCCTCCAGTCAACCCGACAGACGCCACAAGGAGCGGCGAGGAGGCGCGACACTAGCGGACCCAAGGCTCCTCGTCGAGTCATCCAACCCGCCGGCTCTTGTTGATGAGGGTGCGGGGACGAGGATCGGATCACAGTGCATTCCCATATGATCCCACGGATTGGGGATGCTGCACAGCCTCAATCTGACTTGGAACTCCCCGAAACGGGACTAATACGGCGCTCGGCTCGCGCCCCTCCAGCCTTGGACAACGTCACTGTTGAACGATGCGAGACCAAGCGAGAACAGCCGGCGGTTTCTCAGCGTCGACCATGACGATGGGGTTGGCGGTCATCCGACAATTGCCGATGCTTGCTCGCTTGCTGGCTTCAAGGAGGGAGGGGAGGGAATCTCTCCGACTAGAGGGAGGGATCCTCTGACGATGTCGACACAACAAACCGGCGATTCCACGACCGGCGCTGGTGGGGAGGGGATCACCCCGAGGGATGCATGGTGGGTAAGTTGAGGAGTTGCTATAGTCTACTTGTTAGGGGTTGTAGCGGGAGGCACTCCGGCAACGAATGATGAGTCGTGCATCTGGCTGTTTTTATCGTACGGAGTACTCCATACTACATAGATTCGGATCTACTCCTGTGAACACGGAAGCCAACCAATATGGCACCTACTCCGTAGTGGTTCCAAGGATCTTCTGAATACGGGGCCATCCTCGTACAGATTATTTCACCTGAAATCAGTGGCCTACGGAGTATGTACCTGAGGTACCTGGGTACTGTCGGTCAGGTACTTTCGAGGAGTTCCGCGGGCTTTGCCTCCAGGAGACTCGCACCACCTCTGCTGTGTCGAGTCATCGGATTACCAAGCGGTTCGGACGCAGGCTGTCAATGTACTACTACGGCTCGAAGGGTGTGGAAGGTTCACCTGTCACGGCGTCTTTGTTCCCCTTTGGCCATGGCGGTTGGCATTGTTGGGAAACTTGCCTTCTCTTCCAGTCGTAGTACATATTCCACAGGAGTACTGTAGAGTAGAACGAGTAGATCCAGTACGGCAGACGGATGTATGAGAAACCAAGAGGTACCAACCAGACCGTCGGAGGATATCCTGCAGGCCAGAATGGTGATTGTGGCTGCGTGTAACGGTAAGATACCATACGAGAACCGTACCGAACAGACGGTACGGTTCCCTGCAAACGGGAACCACCGCGACCATCATCGTTCTGATTCCAGTCCTCTTACTCGATCCTGACAAAGCCCAGGCGCAGAATGATAGCATCCCCCGGGGCAAACACTCCTCATTTTTATTATGATTGCTCGATCAGAATCACGCCGCGAGTGAAACCGCCATGACAGACGGGCTCCGACGCCATCGGCCCTACCCTCCTGGCCGACCACAGGACGAAAAGTCCCTCACGCACCGGCGATTGGTACCATCCAGCAGAAGGGTTTCCACCCGGGAAATCATTAATAATATTAAATCGGTGCAGACGCCAATAATCTGATTTGCCCGTGGTGCAGACTCGAGGAATTCCCACCACAAAGGGCGAGGACGAATCCACCCCCCATACCTCTTCCTTACTCCCGCGGTACCTACACCACCGGGCCTACTCCTACCATCTACTATTTCAACCTCAGCTCCCCGTAGCCAGGCAGCAGCCGATGATTCCCACTTTTCTCCTCCTCTCTCCTCCCAGAATACATAAGATACGAAGACTCCTCTCGCCCTTACCCCTGGGTAATCTATCGCGCGCGAGTGGCCACCAATCTTTGCTGCATCCCCATCCATCCATCCCTTTAGACCTTGTCCGCCGGTGGAATCTCCCCAGTTCCAGAGCCACCTCGTCCCCTCTGGGTTTTTTTTGTGGCTCCCCCCCAGCGTGGTAGTGTCCCATTTGGGCATTCCGTGCCTTGTTCTAATTTTTTATTCTTTTTTTTTTTTGCCCGTCCCCTGGCTTTGCCGTTTTTTATCTTATTTGACGGTCCATCCTCGAGTCTTTTTTTTGTTTTTGTTTTTTCCTCTTTTTTTATCTTTTTTTCTTTTCTTTTTTTTCCCGGTCTTCCATCCGAACACAACGGTCGTCCGCCTCCGAAAGTGACTTTCGTCACCTTTCACCTCGGCGCCTCAGGCCACCAACCCGCACCACCGCAACCTTTTTTTTTTCTACCGTCACTCTCCCTCGCGCTCTCTCTCCTCTCCTCTTTTCTCTTCTTTCTCTCTTCTCGTCCCTCTCGCCGTCTTCCACCCCCCTCTTTCGACCTTCTTCGGGGCCGCTTCAGCTTCGCGCTGTAGGCATTTTCACACCTACTTCGTCACGGGGGCGCTCTTGGTTCCTCTTCTCCCCCGTGTTCCTCTTGACTCAATTCACCGCACATGACTCCGCAATCCGTCTCTCCAGCTCCTTCCGCAGTCTCCTCCGCCGCTACCTCGCAGATTTCCATCGATCGCCGAGATGGAGAGCCTCCGGTAACACGCGCTCTGGCGGGCATGAATCTGTCCGCTGGGAGCGGGGAGGTGCTCCCCACTCCCCCGCCACCTGCAAAGACCGCCAAACCGACCATGGCAAACCGTCTCTCTCGTATGTTCTCCAACACCGGCAAAGTCACCCCCAAAGACTCCGACTCCCATCGCGATTTCTCCGACAGCAGCACCGACAGCGTGAAGCCAACGAATGGGAGCGCCAAGCAATCCAAGCCCACCTCCAAGCCGTCATCCCGAGCGCCGTCTCGTCAAACCTCCACCAAAGAAGACAGCGACAGGAAACCCAAGTCCAGCAGTGGCAAAGACCAGAAAGATGGCGCCATTATTCACAAACGCTTTGAACCACAACCCGAGAACGGCCATTGCCATCACCTCCGAAGCGCCCGCCGACAAGAGAAACTGACCGACCTACTTCGCGACATGCTGGGCGGTGGCAGAAAGAAAGAAGATCATGTGGAAGATCAGCAGCTCTCTCTCATGTCGACATGGATCGACCAATTCAAGACTGAACGTGACAAGTTGGCGGCCGATAAGAAAGGCGGACCCAACGCCACAGCCACCCTGGTTGACAAATATGGCAAATGCCAGGAAATCGTGGGCCGGGGTGCATTCGGCATTGTTCGGATATCCCACAAGGTCGACCCCAAGGATTCCAAGACCGAACAGCTGTATGCGGTCAAGGAATTCCGGCGTCGCCCTCAGGAGACCACCAAGAAATACCAAAAGCGGCTGACGTCGGAGTTCTGTATCTCTTCGTCTCTCCGCCACCCAAACGTCATCCACACCCTCGACCTTTTGCAGGATGCCAAGGGTGACTATTGTGAAGTCATGGAATATTGTGCAGGCGGTGACCTCTACACCCTTGTGCTGGCCGCAGGAAAGCTGGAGGTCGCCGAGGCCGACTGCTTCTTCAAACAGCTCATGCGTGGCGTGGAATACATGCATGAAATGGGCGTTGCTCACCGTGACCTAAAGCCGGAAAACCTCCTCTTGACTACTCATGGGGCCCTCAAAATTACAGACTTCGGCAACGGCGAGTGTTTCCGGATGGCCTGGGAGAAGGAGGCTCACATGACGGCCGGTCTTTGTGGATCGGCTCCGTACATCGCGCCCGAGGAATATGTGGAGCGCGAGTTTGATCCCCGCGCCGTGGATCTCTGGGCGACTGGTGTGATCTACATGGCCATGCGCACTGGGCGCCATCTGTGGAGAGTCGCTCGCAAGGACGAGGATGAGTTCTACCAGCGATACCTGCAGGGCCGCAAGCACGAGGATGGATATGCCCCTATTGAGACTTTGCATCGGGTACGTTCTGCACGCAGTCCCGCCTATCATGAATCTGGAACTAACCTGACGTCTTTAGGCTCGCTGCCGCAATGTGATTTATTCCATCCTGGATCCAAATCCTTCTCGTCGTATCAATGCCTCGCAGGTCCTCAAATCCGAATGGGTCCGCGAGATCAAGCTTTGCAAGGCGGGCGAGGAAGGGTTCTAATTGCCACGAGGATCGTGCCCTCACGGCTAGAGTAGCAGATGGTGGATTTTTGTCTTGACATTTGTTCCAGACCATGTAAATCCCCTAGAGTCTGCTCTGTGTATCACCTACCAAAAACACACTGGGTGGTTCATGTGTTTCCTCCGTATCTTCTTGGGAGGATCTCGTACTTTCTTATAGAAGGAGGTACTCATCTTTTTTGTTTTTTTTCGTTCTCTCTTCTTCTAATATCGGCGCCTGTCCTTATTCCACGCTTCTTAGCTTATGGGGTTAGTTTTGGTTGTCACGTCCTCATGCCAATGCAACGAAGAGTCATGACTTTTGAGACATTTTCTTTCCCTTTCTTTCCGTGTTCTTTTCCTTGTGCTACTAACATTGGTATCCTCTTCATCCAGCGGGCGCAATCTCTCTTGTCGCTTTTCTCCTTCTTTTTCCTTTCTGCCTTTTTGTGACTTTGGTCGTCCCTCGACCACGACCCGAGCATGTTCACCTCCTTGTTTTCTTCGTTTTGTTTTGTTTTGTTTTGTTTTTTTTATTTTTTTTTTCGGGCTATGATGATGCGCGACGATCTGCACATTGATTTTCTGGGCGGGGTTGGGGTTGTATGGAGTCGGCGGTCTGTTCTCTCGGGTGGCGTTTGATTGTCTCATTTTCTGGTGGTCTACGATTCCAGGGAATTATGTCTTTGTACTATTATCTCACATTGGTCTATTGGGTGTACACATATTGTCGGATACCCCCATACATCTGATTTTTCGAATTTGATCCCATTCGGTTGACTTTGTAAGACGCAGCGTTTTTATCTCGAACCACCAGACCTCTCCGTCCGGGTCTGCCCTCGATCCAGTCTGCTGTAGACCATATCCTACCTGACCCGGCAGCCCGGGAGGTGTATTGGAACCGAGACTGTTGGCTGCTGGTCAAGCGCCTGTGACTACGGATCAGTCTCCCAACCACGAGACTCCGGGGCAAGTCGGAGGGTCCGTCCCATGGAATGACTTCATTGCCGTCGATCATTCTATTTTCAACGTCATCGTTGGTCGATGCTCGGACTATATTTTATACTGATAGCAGTCGATGGGTGTCAGGCCCACGGTCTTCAATTTTGAAAGTTTCCGCCTCGTGACAAGCCAGGGGATGAAAAAAGAATAAATAAATAATAATAAAGAAGAAGAAGAAAAAAAAAAAAAAGCAGATGACAAGGGTTACAAGGCTGTGAAACCCAGGTTCTGAAACAGGGCTGAAATCGAGCCACACTCGACGGCTTACCTTTGTATCTCAGCAGAGGTATTGCGAAGGAACGGTTACTCGCATCCCCGGGGGTTCAAGTACCTACCTGGCTAGCTTACTGCAGCTATTGGCTCTGCTCCTACAACCTCTCAATTTCTCAACAATCGAGAGGACATCGGGAGGAACAAAGAGCAAGCAAAGTAACACATACAGGTCCGGATTCTGGAATAATCAAAGGGGGTACCGAAACATGCAGGTCTGATCGGACCGAATGCATGATGCACGGTTCTTGCAGACGTACTGCATCTCGACCGCATATCTGGAGAGGTGCAACGGACTCTCGTCCAACCGATAGGCTGCAAGAGCAGCTGGTCGGTGGTACCTAGGTACCTTAGTATCTGCTTCTCGCTGGCAGCGTCGCTGCATGCCTTACATTGTCATGCACAGTCCAGCACCTTCACCGCATTGCCGGATCAGGCTGGTTGGAGATGGGGCGCCCCAAGCCAATGAGACTGGGGATATCGGCCACATACTCGGCCTCCGGAGCGTCTATGGCTGTGACGATGGCCAGGCGCACGAGTTACGTCCTCAGGATGTTGTTGGTTCTCCAATCATACCGATGCAGAGTATGTGCATTGGTCTTGTCCTCACGGCGGAGAAGTCTGGAATCCCTTGGCAGCCCACCACCCTTCGTGGCGGCGGTTGGCCTGATGGGACAAGCCTGGGGGATTTCCCACTCCGAGGAGTGGGAAATGCTCACAGGAAGCATTGTTACCATAGTACTCCGTACGAGGATAACCCGTCAGTCGATGTTTGTCTCTTTCCAGCACACCCGCCTGCAAGGGGTGGTTCTCTGTGGGAGGTGTTGGAATACACAGCATGTGGAGGAAGGGGAACGATCCGTACCGATGTGGGCTGGTTTCCATTGATCTTACATCAGTGAGATCTGGCATGAACACGAGTTGATTTGGATTTCATGCCTGCGATGATAGTCTACTCCAGCTCTCCTCTCCCATGCCGTCTGGTGTCCTAACCGTTGTTCTGCTTGTCCCCCTCCTGCCTGGGTATCTTCCTGGATACCATAGAGGGCCTCCCATCTCTCGCATGGGTCCCACCCGCAAGGACGCCCGAAAGAACACAATCGCCTTCACGGTGCTGTGATATACTGATACGTATCTTTGTTATTTCTCCTCATTAGTTTACTAACGTTGATGTCGGCTTCCTTCTATCAAACTCTTCGCTCGGTGTCGAGGACGTGCTAGAGCCAGTTCAATATCCTTTCAGAGTGACTATGTTTCCTGTTGTTGAATGTATAGGTGACTCTAGGCCTCCTATACCCTATCTGTTGACAGGTATCTTCCCCACCCATTCTCCTTGATCTCAATCTATTGAGAAAGGCCCACGAGCTGTCTCCCTCGTTGCCAGAAGTAGTTCCAGCGACTTAGCTTGTGGATATGGTGAAGAGTACAAGTAAGCTACTCTACCCTGCGCCAACGGTGTCCGGAAAAGAATTTACTCGACAATTAATGACGCCGTAGAGACGACGGAAAGCGCTGGTGTAGAAGGAATAGACGGCGGAGATGACGAGAGTTAAAAGTCTACGTAGGCAGACATGTAATCTCGTCCTTTGAGCCCGCAAAATGTCTCTTTCCCCTCGGTACTATAATACATTCTATCCTTCCATCATGGTGACCAAGTGACAATAGGAGGTCCCTCCATCAATGTCAGGCCGGTCACGCTGCATGCCGTGCTTCGCCTTGTAAGGCGCATCCATGCGGGCGGTGGGGAAATACGAGAAAGAGAAAATGCACCAAGTAGTTCCGCTCATTCTTTAAGTTGTACAAAATGCCAACGGAATGGATTGACTCGTCAATGACACATTGACGGCGGGACAAGGATGCTACCGTGGGGAGCGCGCAGGTGCTCTATTGCTCTGGATACTGGCATTCATTGGACCTACATCTCAGACCTGTAGATCTACTTGCTGTGACTCGATATCTAGCGAGGGATATTCTCGAGTGTGAACTGTTTTATCACAAAACTCGAATAACTACCGTGTATTGACGATAAGTTGTGTCCCGTCGAAGCGGCGGCTTGATACACCATGACGCAGTCAATGCTGGTGCCTAGTGACTGTTCATCTGGAAGAATGTGTGATATGGTAGGTACGGACCGCCAGATGGTGTGACTTGTGCCAATTTAAAGGTTTTGCCCAGCTGTAGTGGCCGGCTGGTCTGCAACGTATGCAATGAATCCAGCACACTTCCAAACCCTCGACCTTCCGACAGAGCGTGGGTCATATACTGGCTCATTTCGGAACCGGTGATAGGGTGAGTATGAGATACATCAAGGATCCCAATGTATACTCTGTTGTGAGATCAATCGTCCCGAACCAGGAGTCTCCGTGAGGATGGACGCAAGGGAACTAGATGACACCGGTAGCATAGCTGGGTAGAATCTGATGGCAGGTTCCTCGCCAGTACCGTGGTTGACATCTGTGCAGCGATCATGTCCAGACCTCCAAGGTCACAGTAGCAATGACGATGATGCAAGGCGCAGCAATCGCCGAACAGGCACCCGAACCGATCCATGACGTAAAGGCGACGAACCGGCCGCCGTGGGATCCGTGTCGGCGTTACCACCAGGTAAGGAATCTCGGTAGGGCTGGTGAGGTCTTGCTGGGTCCGACAGGTACAGGTACCGTCACGTTTGGTAATTACTTCCACAGCCACACACAGCCACGCTGCTCACTCATCATCGTCCCGCATTGGGCATCGGGAATCTCTCCTCCATCCACTCACTACTCAGCCCTGCGACAGTCCACGCTGTACCGCCAGAGTCCTTCCTCTTCTCCTCTGACACATTCGGATACTGTGTATCGCTGTTCCAGACCCTCCTCTCTATCCTCTCACCCTCTCCCCCGATACAATACCTTCCTCCATCGTGCGGCCCTGTTTCTTGAAGTGGACTCTTTCGGTTCTGCCTGTCGTTAAATCGCCAACATGTCCTGGGCAGGTGCGCACATCCCGACTGTCCCACGAGCCACTCTGGCCAGTCAACTGACATGATGGATTTGCTCCTACAGGATTCAAGAAAAATGTCAACCGCGCCACGACGCAGGTGATGATGAAGACGGGTATGTGACTTCCTTGTACCCCGCTACCGCCGGCTGGAAGCGTGTAAGCCTTCTCAGGCCGTACGCCATCAGTTGGATCGGTATTGAACGGGTGCTGATATGTGCTGGTTCCTGTGCAGGACATGTGGAACGGACGAATGATCGCGACTATGAGATCGAAGAGCGGTACGTGTCCCTCGGGCTCCGACGTGTCGGGGAAGTATGAGGCCTTGAGTTGGGAAAATGAGACTGACTGGATGGTCTGTAGACGATATCGCACAATGGAAGGGGCCGCAAACAAGCTGCAGAAAGAAGCAAAGGGCTACCTGGACTCTTTACGCGGTAAGTGTCTCGTCATTGACGCAGAGGTGCGGAGGAAGAATTCTGTCTAATCCCTCTGACCACAGCAATGACTGCTTCGCAAATGCGGATCGCCGAGACGATAGATGCCTTTTATGGTGATGCTGGAACGAGAGACGGTGTGAGCAGGAGCTACAAGCAGGCCGTGGAGGATCTGGATGCCGAGACGATCAAGGCGTTGGATGGCCCCTACAGGTCAGGCATCCGCAGTCCAGCGAATCTACAGCCAAGACAATGGCAGTCACTAATATCTCTTTTAGAACCACGGTCCTCGACCCTATCTCCCGATTCTGTGCCTACTTCCCCGATATCAACGAGTGTATCAAGAAGCGTAACCACAAGCTCCTCGATTACGATTCCATGCGCGCCAAGGTGAAGCGACTGGTCGAGAAGCCCGACAAGGATGCCACCAAGCTCCCCCGAGCCGAACGGGAGACGGAAATCGCCAAGCAAGCCTACGAGCAGCTCAACGAACAGCTCTTCACGGAACTCCCACAGTTGATCGATTTGCGCGTGCCCTATCTAGACCCCAGCTTCGAGGCCCTGGTGAAGATTCAGCTGCGGTTCTGTGCCGAGGCGTACTCCCGCATGGCGCAGGTACAGCAGTATCTTGATGCGGAGACTCGGGACCAGTACGCGCGGGGCGATCTGGACAACCGGGTCGAGGAGGTTCTGCAAGAGATTCGGGATTTGAGCATAGCGGGGACAGTCTAGCGTCATTCTTTGCTTGGGGTTCATGTGCTAGGGTGTGTTTCTCATTTTCTTTTCATGTCGCTTCCGGGTGGATGGGACGCTTAGCGGTTTCACATGATTCGTCTTGTCCTTTTCTGTTGTACTAGGAGTCATTGTATTTTGCACCGGCTCTGTTCTATTCTTCGAGGCTTCGATGATCCGCAGCTGTCCCCAGATGCAGATCGAATGCGATAATTGTATGCTATCCGCCAACGCTCCGTCGAGGGATTGTCTTGTGATGATTAGATCCGGGTGCAAACAGAAAACAGGTGGCTATTCTAGGGTATCTCTCTAACAATACATAAGCACATCTCTTGGTCTCATCCATCTCAAACCCGAGCAGCTCTGTCACGGCTTCACGGGCTCACTTTCCCGATAGAGCTCATCCTCCAGGGCATCCAAGACGGGTCCCACGGCCGCGCGCACCGCTGCCAGCTCCTTGGGATTCATCTCCGCCAGCACGTAGTCGGCCACACTGCCCTTTTCGCGGGATGCGGGTCGACCGATCCCGACGCCGATGCGCAGGACCGACAGGCCCCGACCGCCCTGGGCCGGACCCGTGCGGGGTGGGTACAGTTTCTTCGCCTGGAGCTGTTCCATGATACTGATCAGACCGCGATGGCCGCGCAGACTGGCGGCTTCGGGACCGCCCCGCTTGACGCGGACTTTTCCTAGCGGCGCCTCCAGCTCGTCGTGGAGGATGACGAGCGTGGGCTCGAAATGCTGGAGGGAGCGGGGGTCGACCCCGCGACGCTGCCAGCTGGGCTTTTGGGAGGGTTGTGATGGTGATGCGTCGGCATCGTTGCCGGTTGTCGGGGCGAGCATGACTTGGCCCTGTTGGACGGTCTGCTCGAAGATTTCGGTCTGGGTGGTGGTGATCCATTGCTGGAGTTCGCGCACGAGTTTCCGCCCGGAGACGTTCATCAGGGACGGACTGTACCAGGACTTGTAGAAGAGGGCATTTTCGGAGGATTTGCGCCCGGAGGTCGCGGATGACACGAGGGGGATTCGGGGGAGCAGATGGGGGGTTAGCGCATCGAGGAGGAGGTGACCTGCGCTGTGGCGGGT
>RHLO01000382.1:0-35644 GCA_003719415.1 Aspergillus olivimuriae | reverse complement strand
CACATACATCGATTGGGAGCAAGGGGCGTACCGTTTTCTGTCCCCCAGAAGAGATACTGGGGATGTGGATTCGGTGTGGTCCGAAGAAGTAGTTACCAGAGCCAGCAGAATTGACGTCTGATGCGAATGGAGGGAATTATTAGGAAAGTCGGTGCAGGGTTGGAAGTCACAGTAAAACAAACGCCAAGACGGGGGGGAAGTAGACAAAAGAAAAGAAAGAAAAACAAAGGCGGGGGGTAGCGAGTCAGGGGATTCAGGGAAGACGGGGAGGGATGACTGTGGGTAGAGAAGAAGATGGGGGAGGGAAAAAGTATTGATGCAGATGCAGATGAGGTTGAAGTGGAAGTTGAAGTGAAGAAAGAGTCGAGGGGAGACAACGTGACCCGGTGCCGTGCCAAAATCAGAGAAATTTGTTGGTGGTCGACGATGCAAAGTTACTTCCCCAAACACGGGCCTCTTTGCGGATGCGTTGGTAGATCTCCAGGGGTCGCTCCCAATTGCCTGAACCCCCGCTGCACGGTCTTTTTTGGTCAGTTTCCTCTCCAAACACTCCCAGGAATCCTCACAAGAATCCCCAGAATAGAAGCCCCTGAAGCCCCGATCCCTTGGTGGTCCTTTTCTGGGTCGCGTTTCTCAATAATATTCGGATCCATGGTTCCACGTCCATCGCCAGAGCCGGTTGGCTGCTCCCAGCATCATCGATGACCCAGAGAGGGGATTTTGGCCCGCTAGTTGTGTGACGGGCATTTAAGTTGCAGATATGTGACCAGGGGGTCGCCCATTTCAATAATAATGAATTCGGTGTTGCAATAAGTATACGTCTTTTACCGAACACCAGCAACTCCACCCAGAGCCATAGCAGCACCCGCAGAACCAACTGGCGATGGAGAGGATTCTTCAAGTAATCACTCCATTCACGAGACCCAATGCTGGATCTCCCATGAATTTCCAGCAAGGGCGAGAATATTCAGATTGACCCATCTGCAGCCCTAGAGCATTCATTCTTCTATTCATGATGATATTTACTGTACTGATATAGGAAACTGACACATTCCCTCGTCCTCAGGGTCGACTTCAAAGTCGAACCGCACCAGATCCTCCTTGTAGGGAAACATATATGTAGCTGTCACCCTGAGAAGAATTCATCAACCATCAAGCAACCTCTAGCGGGGAACAACTAATGTCAAACGGATAAAAGCAACATACCAATGATGTTCCTGACTTGCCTGATATGCAGCCAATGCCTCCCGGTTTTCATGGTAGCTCACCAGAGCAATTTGGAATCCTTTGCTACGCTCAATCGGGTCGGTCACACTGGGCCCTCCTACGAGGAGTCGTCCGGCCTTCACAGAGGAAAGGTGCTTCAGCTTTTTCAATTCAGCGACGAAAGTCGCTTTGTGCTCGTCGCTGACATCCGAACGGAATTTGAAAAGCACTGCCTGAATCATTAGGGCCGAGCGAGGGCGGAAGGACAGGAGTGTACTTACCGATATGAATGAGAGTCATTGTTCAGATGTATAGATAATAATCAATAGGACCATAGAGTAGAAGGGGGAGTCTTAAATAGAGACCCCTTGTTATCGGGGCCTTTGCGGATGTTGCCCGATGGGCCCGTATAAGCGGATGCTTCCCGCATCTCGGGTCGGCCTATTCACCATCACCTCCTTGGTGTCAGCCGTATCTCTCAGTCTATACAATGAGCTCATATCACAGTGATATTTGAAAGCAAAAGGTTGAATCGGATTATGTACAAGCATATGGCATGTCTTATCTCATGAATGTGCTGAATGCTATTTTACCACCCTTATAGAGGTTAATCAGTAGAGAGACAGTAGAAGCAACAAGATATAGTAATTGAGTGTAAAGAAAACGAAACAAAATAGAACGTTATGCAAGCAATGACAGTGACTGTATGACCGTGTCGGCCCATATACAGTCTATTCACTACTTCTTCGTGGGCAGAAAGAAGCATGTAGATACACGGATCTCGGCCGCTTGACAATCTATCCATCATCCGCGGCAACGAATTTGACATTAGGTATTGATATACGAGACAGCCAAATCATGAAGGGGAATTTTCAGTTTCAATGAGCGTCTCCAAGGCGTCTCGCGCGAGCAAATGCTTCCATCCGCCTGCTCGGACGCAGCGCCGAGAAAAAGGCTCAAAATCCCCCCTTAGACACATTCACTGACTTTCGTAAGATTCACTGGAATCGCATTCATCGAAACTTTCGTGGTATGGGTCGTACTATACCACTGTGTCTGCCTGTCCCTGCCACCTCATATTCTGCACTCATGATAGTACTACTACCCCCACCCCGACTCATTCTCGCGCCAACAGCTGCTCTGGTGGACCAATATCTGTGCAGGACGATCAAGTATCACAACATCCGATAAGCGACTCTCACTGCCACCCCGGAAGCAAGAAGCACATTTCGTGACACAAGGAAGCACGGAGACTATCTCACTTGCGCTCTTCCATATCACACCAGAAGTCTAACAACTTGAACATGCCATCAACCGCACAGATGAAGAAGGACGGGAGTAGGTCTGATGTGGCTTTTAGCCAAGAGGAATTGAAGAGGGCGGCGCAAGAATTTCCATACAATCCTATGATCTTCATGCCAGAGAGATGGGCCCTGAAAGAAAATGCCCTGGACAGAATAGAGCATTTTGACCCTCCACCGGCTGCTCCTGACTGGGTGCAGAAGCGCCCTCCGAAACAAAGAATTGGCATCGCCAAGAAAGCAGCAATTGATTGGGTTCAAGAACACAAGATCTACAAGCAAGCCAAAGGTTATGAACCAGTCTATCTCCATGCGATTACCAAGCAACCGTTCTACCAACTTCAAGATGCTGGTGGCTCCATAGTGAAGGCGGAAGATTGTGTTCTTTCCGAAGCATATGTGACCCATCTTGGTCGTCTTAAACTCTCGCTTGACCTTATGAAGAGATCTTACGAAGAAATGACCGGCTATATTCAAGAATTTCAAGAGGGCATGTTTAAAGCTCGCTGTGCTAGACGCAACTGGGAACTTCAATTACTGAGCAAACTCACGGATGACGGAAAAGATACATCCGTTCTTGCTAGCCCTGTGACCAGTGATTTTCTCACGAACGCCCAGGAATGGGTTCTAAGCGAGAACGCACGAGACGGCCCTGAGGTCGAGGAATGGTGGGCCTACGGTAATCACGCTGGGCCACTTGGTCTTGCCCTGATCTCCAGGCGTCACTGTGAAAAGGGAAATTGGATAAGGCATGAAATACCGGCAAAAATGAAAGAAAAGAAGAAGACAGTGCATCTCATGGAAATCAAAATCAAGGAACTCGAAGATAACGCCAACGAAGGCTCTAAGAAGAGGAAGAGAAAGCTGATGGATATAGAGTCCATGGATATGGACTCGACATTGATTGATGATATCCTTGACAGACCACAGCGCCTTTTACCCACAGATAAGGCCCTATACTATAGATGGGCCTGTTCGCGACACAAAAACTGGGCTGAACCGATGACTTTCACACCAAACGCCTTGAGATCATTCTGCATTCCCCGGTACGAAGAACTTCTCTCATATGATGCATACGACGACTCCAGATGGAAATCAGGGATGAAAGGGCTGGTGAAACGAAAATGCATTAACGATCCACACCGCTTCAGATGGGGCTGGCCAGAGCAGCAGCTACGACGGGAGTGTTTCAAAGTCTGGGGAGATTTTCTGCCTGATAGATATTACTCTCCTGACTTCAACGACTTCCTGTCAGATTTCGAGTCGGCATATTTCAAGGATCTCGGAAGCCTGACCCGTAAGGAGCGCAGCACTAGAATGCAGGACCTGGCAAACAGCGAAGGGTTTATTCCCGACTTGGACCCATATAGGGGCATCAAATACAGAGGAGAACGGCTGATGGAGAAATACCGTAGTGATTTGAAGTAGTTGCACAGGAGATTGATGTCTCCATCGCGCATCATTGTTGTGACAAGGTCTCATGGGTGCCTGGTGCAATTCGTTGGAATTCACCACGTTTTTTGTATTGTTCATCCCTCTCATGAGTTTCAATATATCAATTTATCATCGTATGGTTGATTATATGAGTTCATCTGCTCAAATCAAGCGTTGTATTGGCAATGTCAGCCTACGTCTAAATCATCAATCATTTTCAGTCAGCTTGGAGAGTTGACAGGCTGACAATATGGTTTTACAATTTGGCCTTGTTCAGGTGGATTCATCAACTTTAATCAAGTGGCAAAGATTCATTTGGTATATGGGCGACGTCTCTAAATACCTTTTTATCTTATATTTAGGCCAGGTAGGAAGCTTTGGTTGAATGTGATATTCGGAACGTCATGAAATTACCATGCGACGGACGGCTCCCGCACAGACCGGAAGGGCTCCGCCACATTATGAGGGACCGTAAATCGCAAAGGCCGACTGTTCTCAATACTAGCGAATTTTTTGATTATTAGACTCTCGATGATATCGGCCACAGTACACTCTCCTCGTTGACCTTAAGTTGAGTGGTGATAACTAATCTGAATCTGCCATGCGGGGTTCTCCCTCTGGTGATGGTGTCGTGTGTGAGCTTGATCCTTTTGCTTACGGTTGGATATGAAAGACGCAGAGCAGAACTAGATAGAAGTGAAATTGATGAATTCATGGAGTGGCTTCGATAAAGCCATATTAGCCAAGTGGAATTCAAAGAACGTCGACAACTGAATCATAAAGAGTGTGCACACACCCTCCGATCAGCCCTGTCAACACCCAATTCATGGAAATCAATCGTGTACGCAACACGTCAGAAACCACTGCATGCTCTCCATCGCATTGTTTGCATACTTCTGCATGTCATACTGCTTTCCCTCCCCGTCAGGACCCCCGTCAAAGATCTCCATGGAGAACCACCCTTGAAATCCGGTCTGTAACACTGCACGTCCCATCTCAACAATAGGTAGATACCCTCCATCGGCAGGCATGGGCCGATAGTCATGGCTCCAGCGAGACCGTGGCCACATTCCATCAATCATACGGTCCTCAATCCGTGGAGATGGCAAGTAAGCATCAGACACCTGGAGAAGATAGATCTTGTCTGCTGGGATAGTATGCGCGAGGTTGTCCATGCTTTGAACGAATCGTGCATTGAGGATATTTTCTGGGAGATCGCCGATCCTGCCGGTAGAAGTTGTCGGGTCAGCCCATTCGGACCCGGCAGTCTGGAATGTATCCAGACAGAGTCCAATATTCGGGCGGTTGACCTCCTCTACAATCGACCAGACATGCTTCCAGGTTGGTGCATGTGTCGACCAGCACCAGTTTTCGTAGGCAAGACGCATTCCATGTTTGGCAAGGGTATCAGCTAGCTCGCGCAAGTCGTTGATAATGTTCTCCCGCGCAGGGGACAAGGAGTCCAAAGGCGTGTCCGTTGATCCGACCTACAGATTGTTGTTAAGTTTTGGATAGAATTGTATGGATATTGCAAACAGACTTACTTGGAGCATGTCCGTGCCTAAAGCACTCATGATCTGTATCCAACCGTCCGCCCGTGCGAAGGCATCCGCTCTTTCTTTTGAGTTGCGCGGCCACCCTTCAAAGTTGGAGAATGGCTGGAGCATCATAATTTCGATCTTATTATTTTTGCACAGGTCCCGGATATTTTTTGCGACGTTGACAAGCTCGGTATAGTTGTCGGGTTCGACTGGACGTCCTAGCTGTTGCGAGGCGTAGGCGAGTATGTCCGGGAAAGCGAGTTCAATGGCAGAGAATCCGGCACTGCTGAGAGCTTCGAGCTTTCGAGGGAGTGTATCATCTTTCGTACAACCTATGGAGCATGATGCATAGGAGAGAGGAATTTTCTGTATAGTCTCTTTGCTGATGTTGGATGGCATGTTGGTCTGCTATGAGGCGTTCAGCCTGAGGCAACGGTATGTGAAGATAATATGGAGTATGATCGTATATGTATACTATGAGGTAAATAGCAGACTCCTGTTCAGTTTCTTTGCTTTCCAAATACCAGCTTGGTGCTCTTCGTACTTAACCGTCCGAGAGCTGCGGTTGATGTCATAATGAATAGGCCTGTGGATCATCCACGTTCGTTGGACCCGTATGGGGTATTTGATAATCAAGCTGCGAAAGACCCATTCTAATCTTCTTCATCTTCTTCATCTTCTATGTAAGGCTCTCACACAGGTGAAATGTGTGGCGATAGCAGTCTTATGCTGGGGGGAGTGAATCTGACCTTGAAGTAGTACTACCTACGAATAATAGCCTCTCGGAGTGCCGGCGGAGTCCGGATTTGCAGCATTTGCAATGATCATGTGATGGGTAGAGGGAATATTCATCAAGACCACGAAATGGAGAGAATGTTTCCCGTAGCACGTCACATATAGGTACGAGAGCCAAGCTCTGTCGACAGATGTATACCTAACAGTGCAGTGGTACAGACGGTAACTGCCTGGCTGCCTGGCTGCCTGATAAGGCAGCCCCACGTGGGCGATAAGGATTACCCGATCGGGCAATGACCCCGCGGCGGCTTTTTTTTCTCGCCGAAAGTCAACGTTGCTGAATTACGCCGACTGCAACCCAAGACTTCTACTGTCTCGCGCTATAAGACGTGCATGCGCTGGTTCTCCTCTCTCTCTCGCCCTCTGTCCACAATCTCCAAACCAGTTTGCAGAATCGAGTCTCCGAAACAACTCGCACGAAGAATGGCTGTCCTTCCTAACACCTACGCGGGTGAGTGTTGACCCTGCCTTGTATATCCGATGGATCAACAGAGATACTGACGGGATCTCCTTCGATAGAGCCCGTCCGTATCGCCGTCATCGGAGGTACCGGTCTGCGTGAGCTTCCTGGCTTCACTCAGGTGGCCTCCCTCGACGTGACCACCCCTTGGGGCAAGCCTTCTTCGCCGATTACCATCCTGCACCACAAGTGCCGCCATAACAACAAGACCGTCGCTGTCGCTTTCCTCAGCCGTCATGGCATGCACCACCAGATTGCGCCTCATGAGGTCCCCGCCCGTGCCAACATTGCAGCCCTGCGCTCTGTGGGTGTCCGCACCATCATTGCCTTCTCCGCCGTCGGCAGCTTGCAGGAGGAGATCAAGCCCCGTGATTTCGTGATTCCGGACCAGGTCATCGATCGCACCAAGGGTATCCGCCCCTTCACTTTCTTCGAGGGTGGCGTTGTTGCGCACGTTCCGTTCGGCGACCCCTTCGACGAGGGCGTCGCCAAGGTGGTCAGAGCTTGTGGACACAGCTTGGAGGGCGAGGGCGTCATTCTTCATGATCGCGGTACCCTCGTGTGTATGGGTAAGTGACGCGTCGCGTTGTTACATTGAGAGCATAATGGCTCAAGTACACGTACTGACGAATTATGTGCAGAGGGCCCCCAGTTCTCCACCCGCGCGGAGAGCAAGCTCTACCGTTCCTGGGGCGGCAGTGTCATCAACATGTCGTGCCTGCCTGAGGCCAAGCTTGCCCGCGAGGCTGAAATCGCCTACCAGATGATCTGTATGTCGACGGACTACGATTGCTGGCACGAGGCTACCGCCGATGTCACTGTCGAGATGGTGATGGGCAACATGAAGGCCAACGCTGAGAACGCCAAGCACTTCGTCACCGCCGTTTTGGACGAGCTTGCGGCAGACCAGCACTCTGAGCTGGTCCAATGCAAGCATCTGGAAGGCTCCGTCAAGTTTGGCCTCAGTACCGCCCAGGCTAACTGGAGCGCCGAGGCACAGGAGAAGATGAACTGGCTTTTCCCCGGATACTTCAAATAATCTGCATTGCATGTGGAATGAATAAAGAACAGATATGCATATAAGCTTAGATCATTATCTACCTGTTGGATAGAGAGTTACAGTTGGTTACGAACTTACGAATACAAGCTTCTGTCTACGATGGATGGTGTGCTGCAAGGTTCCCCTTTCATAAGAGGCGAACATTGCTGTGATCACAAACCTATTCACTCCATCACGTATTTTCCTGTACCCGTTCTTATTGGTGAGACCAACGGAACTTGCCATGATTCGATTGCAGATTTATATAAATGCTGGGCATTCTACCTCTTCTTTCTTCTTTCCCTCCTGCATCTATGGTTATCACCCCTCCTTTGCCCAGTGCGATTGCTTTCCATGGCTTCCGTGCTCTGTGACTCCCCTCATGCATCTCAGATGTACCTCAACTACTACTTCATCGATCCAAATGGGGACTTACTGCTGATCGTCAAACAAAAGAATTGTCAGTTTTTCATTGATCTGGTCAAGCATGGTACGTATAACCTCATTAATCTTTCCTATTTAAGGCCACTAATCTATGCAGAGCCTATGATATCACTGCGTCAATGTATATCAGAGCCAACGTCGCCCTCGAATAGCCATATCACCGTGATTGAACACGTTCGGGCAACAGTGTCATCGAAGCACCTCGCCTTAGCATCTCCAATCTTCCATGCGGCATTGAAAACGATGCAATCACATCGAGAATCCTCGACAGAATTGGACGCACCTTTTGCGGTCAATGGTATCGGCGCTTTATTGGCACTTCTTGATATAATCCACTGTCAAGGACAGAGGGTCCCTCGCTTCCTTCCATTCGAAGACGTTTTGTCGATTACGGTCCTCGCTAGCCTATACGGTTGCCTTCGAGCTGTGGAAGCCTACGCGGATGGCTGGTTAGAAAACATCCAAGGGGACGTACCTACCAAATACTCTCACGACGTTCCCAAATGGATATGGGTCGCCTTGACATACGAGAACGATTTTTTTTTCAAGAAGACCACCCGTCTGGCTCTAAAATACGGCACTGGCCCAATTCTCACATTTGGACTCGGCCTGAAACAGAGTGTCATCGGTTAGTTTGTTCCTTCCAATTCATCTTCTCATGGATCGCTTGCGTGCTGACCGCTCTTCCTATGCAGATGCGCTTGAACACGACCGACAGAAGAAAGTTGGACTCATCATCGCAATGCTCGAACATCGGATTGAGGTACTGATGGAAGGAACCTTGTGCTGTGTGGATTGTGATGCCGCGGGTCTAGGTACTCTACTTCAACAACTGAAGGCGACGGACCTATACCCACTGCCAGCTATGCCTTTCCACGGGATCAGTCTCGACCACTTGCTGAAGGCTCTGCCCGACATGGTGGGTGCTCGGTGCAATGAATGGGTCCATCCTGTTAATGGCTGTGGCGAATCGTGTGAGATTCTGAAAGACGTCGTGGAGGAGTTGGAGGAGATGGAAGAACAGACTGTGGGATTGGATATTGGCGATTTTCTGTCGAGGGGCTAATGTTTCATCTTGTTTTCTTTCTCTGGAGGGACTTTTTTGTGATGTTTTTGTGATGATTGAAGGCATTTGGACACGGGAAATAGCATGTGGAAAGCGACAAGACTGGCATCGGAGTTATCTATTGAGAATCTGGGATAGAAGAGAAACCAAAAAGTAACGAAAGCATATCATACATATCAATTGCCCTTATATAGTTCGTACTCAACCTCTCATCGAATACCCGTCATCCTCGAGCCCAGCAACCCGGCCCATCCAACAATCATGGCACGTAGTTTCGGCCCTGGGATGCTATCCCCACACAGCGCCGACAGCATCAGCAGTGCAAAGGAACCCCCCGATATCAGAGACACGATGCTTCGGAGATACGCCCAGAGATGGTAAAGAACCGCCTTTTCCAGCATTGCCTGCGTCGCCTTCAGCTCGTTCTCATGTGGCATTGGACTTGACGGCACCGGCTCTCCCAGAAACTCGCACAAGGGCCCCCAACCCTGCTTCACATGATAAAAAAGGAGGTTCTCTGGTGGGATTAGTTCCTGTACGCGCTTATAGTGTTCGCGAAACCGTCGACGGCCGTTGGCTTGGAAGTCGCCTTCCCAGAATGCGTCCCACGCTTTGCCGAAGGCGGGACGCACGAATCGGGCTGGGGAGAAGGTGATCATGTCGAGAAGATCGAAGAAGAAGATAACGATAGGGTGGTCGGCGGGTTTAAAGGCGTTAGAAGCTGATCTAGGTGGTAGAGCTTTGTTAGGGGCGTTGCAACGATGAATGATGCAGGACGGAGAATATACGAACTTGAACCATTCGTCTTCGTCGCGCACGGTCAAGATGACCTTTGCCTCTGGATAGGCTTTGATCAAATCCTCCGTAAAGGCGACAGCGAGCACATCGGATACAGCCTAGACATGATGCTTTAGTACGCGAACTGGCCCGGGATATGCGACGATGAGAATCTCACTTGACAATGTCCCAACAACTGGTCGAACTCTCTACGACCCCAGGGTGTGCCCTTCCCATTATACTTGGCGCGTAGTGCCTCGAGCCATAATTCGCAGTCTCGTGGGTTGGAAAAGGCGGCATCAACGCCGTGATAGGCATGGGAGTATCCCAAAGTCTTGAGCGCTTTGGTAAGTGCTATGGATGCATGCCATAGGCGCCAGGGTTAGCCTATCTACCTATCCAGCGAACTCCCAAAAGAATCGACTGGGAACTCCCTTACACAAGGTTCCTGTTCTGCACAGTCCCAGAGCGAGCACCCGCATGGGCACCTCGCGTGAGCAGTGACGGCGATCAATATCCGTCACGGCAAAGTCTCGATCGGCGAACTGATGCGTTTTGGACGGCATGGCGAAGGATGCATGCGACAGCCACGTCGCGCGCACACGATCAAATGATCAGTGCAGATTCATGGTGCCGCGTGTCTCGCGGCGTTCTGCTGCAAGGGTCATATATATGCTCTTCATGACTTTGTGCGGGCTTTGGGACTCGCGTCTGGAAGGGGCAAAGTTTGTTTGTTGCTCGACATGTTTCAGGGGTTCCGAAGGGATGGTCGGTGGAATGTACACTCTTTTATCGTACAAAGCGATCTCGAACAATGATTGTGACTGTTCGAGTTGTGTCATCCTGCGCCTGTGTGGTCTTCTCTGGTCCTATTTTCGGACGCTCGTCGGGATTGTAGAACAAGACACTTATCAGTTACGACTGCCGCTGTGTAGGTATCAACCATTTAAAGTAGTAGCCCGGACCACTTCGAGAATGTGTAAGGAAAGGCTGTGCTCCATAACCTCAGAGATGGCGCAACCGGTGATCAAGTAGACCGTGCCCAAGACTCCAAGAGTATTTCCCTTATTTATAGATCTCGGAGCAAAATTCACCCGGATCAGCCTCGTCCTCATTGGGACTTGCATGGATGTAATGGCGTCTATCGTCCGTTGAAAGCTCAAGGGCCTTCTCCCTGTACCAGCCAACAATGACGAGGCCATGCTTCTTCCCCATACGCACCTTGTCCCTGCGCCCGTATTTTCCGCATTGGTTTTGGGTTACAGACGAGGCAGGCCGGTCATATCTCCGCCGCCAACCCTGCCGTGGCTTCTCCTTCACAGCGTCTAAATCAACGGCCCTGACGATGAACACGAGTCAGGTCTTGTACGAGCCATTAAGATTTGCACGGCAGATTCAGACCCTCTTGAGACTGATATGCTGTCCCAGCTATCAAAACCTCTCAAGTCGTCAGATATAGGCACAACGATGATCCCCTCGATTTTGGATAGATTTAACATCCAGGGCCCCAACGGTAACCACACCTGCCTGGTGACAAGCCCGGCCAGGATGAGCTTATCCGAGGCAAAGATCGGATCATGGATAGGCCTTTTTCAGATTGATTTGGCTCGTGCACTGGCAGCACAGCTCACGACAGTGATTCGGTATATGCACTCAGAAGGCTTCGTTCATGGAGACCTTCATCGTGGAAACATCTTCCTCCAACCCCAATCTAACTTCGATAACTTATCTATCAAAGAGCTATATGAGATGTATGGAGAGCTGGAACTGGAACCAGTCAAACGATTCGATGGCCAAACACCTCCACTAGGAGTCCCACAATATGGCGTCGTACCTATCTGGCTTGGTGAATCAAGTGAAAAAGTGACACTCCCGGAAGCCAGAATCATTCTTTCAGATTTCGGCCAAGCATACTCGCCAGCACGAGTGAAGAAATTTGAGTCACATACGCCTTTCTTAATAAGACCCCCCGAAGCTCGATTTCAGCCAACAGTACCACTTACTTTCTCATCTGATATCTGGACGCTTGCATGTACCATCTGGGATATCATAGCCCAACGATCTCTATTCGAAGGCTTTCTCACAAACGAACATGACATGACCAGCCAGCAAATTGCAGCACTAGGCCCGCTTCCAACTGAATGGTGGGAAAATTGGGAGGGCCGTGGAAACCACTTCACCGACGATGGCGAGCCCAATAACCGAGCTACATACCAGTATAGGTCCTTGGAGGATGACTTTGAATTCAATATCCAGCAACCGAGGACTCAGGAGGGGATGTCGCCACTTGAATTGAGTGAGCGGAATGCTCTCCTCGCGATGTTGCGTCCAATGCTTTCTTTCAAGCCTGAGAATCGTCCGTCTGCGCAGCAGGTTCTTGAATCGGAATGGATGGTGAAATGAGCTATTCCCGAATATGAGAAGATCCGACGCGCACAGGGAAGCTAGTAGTGGCCACAATTTTGTATAGAATCCCACCCTCCGACAAGTCATGGTCAGGAGCGGTCTTTCGATTCGTTCTGTGACACAGCGCACTGGGTAAACTCCATCTCTTTTCTGCACTCACAGGAATACTGTATATGAGAAGACATGTGCACTGTTATCACCATTTCGAGCCTATGGCAAGAAAGAGGATCACCTTGTAAGATAATATTGGTACGTGCAGACCTTTGTTTATGTACATACAGCTCAGATTGTCACTTTGCCGCCAATGCGAGTTGAGTGATAATCGAACACCTGGCCGCCCACCACCAGGCTAGAACATCTGGCGGTCGAATGGTCTGATGTCTGATAGGACAAGGTGAATATATTTAATAGTTATCTTGTCAGTTCATCACCAGAATCGGTTCTAGGTAATAAAAACTCCCGTCGCGGACATGTCGACTGATCTGATCTATTACCGGACAGGATACTCAATACTTCTGAAGAGAAGACCAGCCGCTGGAAAAACCAAACATGCCGATACACATCGATAAACCTTCATCCCCTCCTGGAGAAGTAGATAGATGGCACAAACTTTGGCCCTGTACCGACTATATAACCTTACGACAACACTGGTATCCAGCTTTGGGATGGATTTGACCCACATATTGAACAAATCTCGATCAATATTGCCAACATGATCAATGTTCATGCCATGATTCAGCCAATACTACCAGCACAAGTCTGCGAATGCATCAATGCGCAAAGGCTTGTCAAAAGATGTTGGCGGTAGTCATGTGACATGAGTCTCCTTCACGACAGGCCGATTTATACCTCACACTTCTCCTCCGCATTTTATCTTATGTGTTCCTCGACATCATGCCCACCAGAAAGCAAAAACAGATGCCGCTGTGGCAAACAGTCTCAACCGGTTACTCCACGCGAATGTCACTCTCAGCATTGTATCAAAGATCCACTTTCAGCAATAAAAAGACATTATTCCAAGCCATGGGAATTCGACAGAAAAGCATCTTCGAGCTGCAACTTCTTGCCCAGAATCTCCTCATAGACGGGGAGGCAATCTATGAATTAAGATGCCTTGATCTCGAAATCCTTTTCCCTAGGAGATCCCTGTATGAAGGCTCCCTATCCGGGGGTGACTACTGTATGTAGTGCCGGAGTTTAGTCTCGCGATCGGCACGCCCGACTGCCCTTGCAGGGTAAATTCCCACCCCTCAGCAGCTTCGCCATTCCCAGTTTTCAGACTTCCAGCAATGATCGGCCTCGCCTGCGCTGTAGCCCGGCCCTTGGCACGCGGACAGTGGTGCCCTTCATGCAGCCATCGCGGGGCCTCCGCGGGTGTCTCGGAGGAATACTGGTGATGCGTTCGATCGGTCCAGCTGCAGATCGCAATCCCATGACAATCAGGGGGTGTTGGTCCGTCTGACCGGGTCATTGCTGTCGAGTGCAACCATGGTGCCGATGATGGTTACTCCCACTTATAGGGTCGATCCCCCTCGCGCCACGCATCCTGTCGTGACATATCGCTCCTTCAAGGAATGCACCACGCGATGGCGCTGTCTTCCCTCAAATGGGCGCTTGTATGCGCCACGCTGCCTTGGGCGCAGGCATCACCCGCATTATCCTCCGATCTTGGACCGCGAGAGGACACAGAGCCGTATTCGCCGCCGTACTATCCCACGCCGCCCGGCGGATGGGTGGCCGACTGGGAAGAGGCCTACGAGAAGGCCGCCCGTCTCGTGCGCAACATGACCCTGGCCGAGAAGGTCAATCTGACGACTGGAACGGGCATCTACATGGGTCCCTGTGTCGGTCAGACGGGGAGTGCGCTGCGTGTTGGGATTCCTCAGCTGTGTCTGCAAGATGGACCACTCGGTATCCGCAACACCGACCACATCACCGCGTTCCCGCCGGGCATCACGGTCGGCGCGACCTTCGACAAGGTCCTGATGCATGAACGCGGCGTCGGTCTCGGCGAGGAATCGCGTGGGAAGGGTGTGAACGTGCTGCTGGGGCCGTCCGTGGGTCCTTTGGGCCGGAAACCGCGCGGAGGACGCAACTGGGAGGGTTTCGGCGTGGATCCCAGTCTCCAAGGCATTGCCAGTAGTCTGACCATCAAGGGCATGCAGAGCACGGGGCTGATCGCGTGCGTCAAGCACTACATCGGAAACGAGCAGGAGATGCACCGGATGAGCAGTATCGTCACCCAGGGCTACTCCTCGAACATCGACGACCGCACCCTGCACGAGCTGTATGCGTGGCCATTTGCGGAAAGTATCCATGCTGGTGTGGGATCTCTCATGACGGCTTACAACGATGTATGCGTATCCCACGGGCTTCGCTTTGGGGTGAAGGGGGCGCCTCGCTGACATGGTTTCCTCAGATCAACGGCTCCGCTGGCAGCCAGAACAGCAAGCTCCTCAACGACATCCTCAAGGACGAAATGGGCTTCCAGGGATTTGTGATGACCGACTGGCTCGGACATTATGGCGGTGTCTCATCGACCCTGGCGGGTCTCGACATGAGCATGCCAGGTGACGGCGCTGTGCCTCTCTTTGGCGATAGCTACTGGGGACCAGAGCTGTCGCGCTCGATTCTCAACGGCACCGTGCCGCTGGAACGCCTGAACGACATGGTAAGCATGTCCCGGCTTTTCGTATCCCCTTCACGCCCGTATAACGTGTTGACGGACTTTTAGGTCACCCGTATCGTCGCCACCTGGTACAAGATGGGCCAGGACCAGGACTATCCCCAGCCCAACTTCTCGGCCAACACCGAGAATGCTGAAGGACTCCTCTATCCTGGTGCAGTTTTCTCGCCCAAGGGTATCGTGAACCAGTTCGTCAACGTGCAGGCCGACCACAACATTACTGCACGCGCCATCGCTCGTGACGCCATCACCTTGCTCAAGAACAACGATCATGTCCTGCCGCTGCACCGCAATGACTCGCTCAAGGTCTTCGGAACTGATGCCGGCGCAAATCCCGACGGGATCAACGCCTGCAGCGACAAGGGCTGCAACAAGGGCGTACTCACCATGGGCTGGGGTTCTGGGTCAGCCCGTCTCCCGTACCTAATCACGCCAGAGGAAGCCATCGCCAACATCTCCTCGCACGCCGAGTTTCATATTACCGACAAGTTCCCCTCAAGCGTCTCCGCTGGACCAGACGACATTGCCCTCGTCTTCATCAGTGCCGACTCGGGCGAGAACTACATCACCGTCGAGGGCAACCCAGGCGACCGAACCAAGGCCGGCCTTCGCGCCTGGCACGACGGCGATGAACTCGTCAAGGCAGCCGCAAAGAAGTTCAAGAACGTCGTCGTGATTCTGCACACCGTCGGTCCCATCATCATGGAAGATTGGATCGACCTCCCATCCGTCAAGGCTGTCGTCGTCGCCCATCTCCCCGGCCAAGAAGCCGGCTGGTCGCTGACAGACATCCTCTTCGGCGACTACAGCCCCAGCGGCCATCTGCCATATACAATCCCCCGTAGTGAATCCGACTACCCCGAAAGTGTCGGCCTGATCCAGCAACCCTTCGGCCAGATCCAGGATCCCTTCACGGAGGGTCTATACATCGACTACCGTCACTTCCTCAAAGCCGGCATCACGCCCCGTTTCCCCTTCGGCCACGGCCTTTCCTACACCAAGTTCAACTTTTCCCACGCCAGTATCTCCGTCAACACCCCTCTGGACACCGCATACCCGCCGGCCCGCGCACCCAAGGGCAAGACCCCGACCTACTCGACCGCCATTCCTGCCGCGGAAGAAGTCGCCTGGCCGAAGAACTTCAACCGGATCTGGCGCTACCTCTACCCCTATCTGGACAATCCCGAGGGCGCCCGCGCGAACAGCTCCAAGACTTACCCGTACCCAGATGGCTACACCACGACGCCGAAGCCGGGTCCCCGTGCGGGCGGTGGCGAGGGTGGTAACCCGGCGCTGTGGGATGTTGCGTTCTCCGTGCAGGTGCGGGTGACGAACACGGGGGCGCGCAAGGGCCGGGCAGTTGCACAGCTGTATGTTGAGCTGCCTGATAGTCTTGGGGTGGATACTCCCGCTCGGCAGTTGCGGCAGTTTGAGAAGACGAAGACCCTGGCTCCTGGGGAGAGTGAGGTGCTCACGATGGAGTTGACGCGGAAAGACTTGAGTGTGTGGGATGTTGTCGCGCAGGACTGGAAGACACCTGTTGGTGGGGAGGGTGTTCGGATGTGGATAGGAGAGAGTGTGGCCAATATGAGGGTGCGCTGTACGGTTGGTCAGGAGTGCGCGACGTTGTATTAATCTGGGAGATGATGATTGATCTTTGGTCTATTCTCTGTAGTGCTGCTAATGAGCCGATTGTGTATATAGCATGGCAATAGTTTATATCCATCGATATATCTGTTTGGAGTTATCAAAGTATGAATGTGTTTCAGCAGATACAAAGCTCACATGTCGATGATATCATCTCGATAATTAATCTTCATGGCTAACCGTTAGAATTGGAGACTCAATACAACAGTTAGCATCATCGCTGGCTTATCACGCAGCGGGATGCAGGTTTCTCATGTCACTTTCATTCAACTTCGGGCAATGTCATGAGACTATTTCAGCGGTACTTTTACTCTAGCTATAAAGAAGAGATGATCTGAGAAGAAATATTGATAATGTTTTTCGAAAAGGTTTTAAGTTTAGACACTGATGTACTCCGGTAGACCAGCAACGAACCTTCCTCCTCGTCTTCAGCGACCACAAAAGTTTCATGTCTTCGACTAAGACTTCGACCATCGCTGCGGCCAGAACTTGAATTTAAGCCTATGCCAGGACCGAAGTTTGAAAACTCGCTTGTAGACGTTCGACGGCGCCAGTGGGCTCCACTTGAAAGGAGGACTTTTCCAAAGGAGGCGAGAAAACGCCAGGAAAACAAAGGCCATAAGTATGATAGGGGTTTGAGATAGCCTGTGGCCATGTTGAGAAGCAGCCCACGAGTATGATCTCTTTTTGCATTCGAGACCAGGACTGGGGTCTTAACGAAGAAGACAGCAGGTATGTTGAGCTTCAATGGAAGGCAAATCAAGCTGGAAAGACTTGCTCTTTTTCCAATGGCAATACTTGCTTCTTCTGAGCTGTAGGCTGGCTTTCATAACTTCATATGCCCCTCCCTAATTTCATGATATTTCATGGTAAAGCCATGTAGCCTTCGCTCCCCTTGATATTGCGCAGAATCGGAGTTATGGCAGTCGCATCATCACGAGCACAAGCTCAAGCCGAGAAGAAGCAAGAGAGTGAAGCATAACATGTTCGAGCATGTACTTATTTTGAGGAGTATGGCTACCATATTAAAAAAGCCATGAGGCCGACCAAGGTCCACTTCATTCTTTGGCCGCATCAATTTCCGATCAAACGCGTGGTTTTCGGATGACAGCCATCATCTCGAAGGGTGCCAACCCAACATCCTCCGGAAAACTAGATTCCCACGCTCGAAAGCACGGCTCATAGTCATCCCAATCGGCTCGTGGTCCTAGCCATACTATGAGATCGACCGCCTGATCACCATACGCATTCAAATATTGGGTGACCAACTTGGGTTCACGGGGGTAAACAAACATCCACGCTGTCGCGTGTCCAGCGCCAGAGTGGAGATCCCACGTCCCGCGGACGACGTTGATATCCTGTTCAGCGATATAGCGATTCACTGCGAGGTTGACTTCGACCCCTTCCACTCGCAAGAAGGAATGGCGATGCGCGATGAGAGCTTCCAGAAGACCTGATCCACTGCCTATGGAGATGGTGAACCCCGGATGTTTGGGAAGAAGCTCGGCTAGAAAGGCGATTAAGGTGGTAGAGAGAGACAGGCAACAGTTTGGGAATGCCTGTGGGACCTCTGCCAGCTGATTTGAAATTTGAGCAACTTGCATGTTGTGGTTGTACTGGTTCGCAGCAAGAGACTCGGGAAAAGAACCATCACGATCCGAGGAAGTCACGTGCCCACTTCATCGACATAGGCCCGCAGGAGAGGCTCATCGTATCCCCATCCTCTCCAACCCCAACCATGGCCCCGTCCCTTTTCATAGACCTTCAGGGCCAGCCAATTTCTGACAGCCAGATTCTGGGATATGAGGGATCAGGTGTCGTGCTTTAATTTGAAAACCCAAACCCGGCTGCCATCAAAATTCCCTTACGGCATCCCTGGAGTAGCAACGCCGACGTGCAATCTAATCAGAGGATACTCTGCCACGAGCAAGAAGTGTTTCGGCGTTTTCGTTCCTTCAAACCTGTTCAAATTGATGGTATGGTTTCTTGTCTGGGGTTGTATCGTGACGCCACCCATCTCGCCTATATGAAGAATGGGGACTTGCGTACATACTTGGGTAAGCACACCTCGACACACCTACAGTAGATTTTGTGGTTCCGTTAGATTGCCCGGTCGCTTCAGCGGATCCACGAGAAATGCGTTGTTGTTGCCGACATTGCTACTCGCGATCTTCTTCTCAATTGGGATAAGATAAGATGGTCGATGAGGAGATCGGTCCTAACTCTGACTCAAAAAACCTATCCAGTGAGGCCTGGAGAGGTCCTCGATAATCGATGTCAAATCCAAATTAGATTGGGCTGGGGAGCATCATCTACCAAATGGCTTGCTCGTGATATGCTCAACCCCGTTACATATTGCTCGTGGCAATTCAAAGCATACCTCATTCGGAGTGAAGCTCGCTTAGTAGCCATGGGCATCCAAATCCTGCAAGCGCGCCAACTCCCAGTAATGTCCTTTTGCCAGCATCAAATCCTTATGAGTGCCTCTCTCCACGACACATCCATGATGAAACACGAATATTTCATCGGCGTGGGAAACTGTTTTTAATCGGTGAGCCACTGCAATGGTCGTCCGGGCAGTTTTAGCCTTTTTCAACGTGTCTTGCACGTCTCGCTCTGACATTGTGTCCAACCCCGAAGTTGCCTCATCAAGAAGACTGCACTGCGTTAGTAGGGAGTAATTCTCACGCAAATGATTTCAAAGACAAGGATTCCCATACAGGATTTGGGGTTTCCACAAAAGGGCTTTGGCAATGGCCACGCGTTGTCGTTGTCCGCCAGAGAGGCTGGATCCGTTGCCTGCAATGAGCGTGTCAAGTCCCGAGGGCAGGGAAAACTGCTTTCATCTTTGTGAGCACTGATAACGACTGGCATGATCTAGGCGGATTCACGTACTACAAAGTCTTCCAGATTGACACTCTTCAAAGCTGTCATTATTTCTTCATCGGACACATCCTCATCGCCGCTCTGCAAGCACTCGCGCAGATCCTCGCCCACCAGACATGGGTTTTGGTCAACAAGTGCCAGGTATCAGTGATAGCTGTTCGGCTCATAAGCATCAATTTCTTGATCTCCAAGCACAATCCGCCCTGATTCTGCTTTGTAGAAGCGCTCGATCAGATTGATCACCGAGCTCTTACCGCTTCCACTTGCCCCAACTAATGCAATGAACCGTCCGGCGGGGGCCTCCAGACTGACCTTGTTCAAAGAGGGCTGGGTCAGACGTGAAGGATATCGAAAATCTATATTTTCGAAGGCAAGATCCACCAATATGCTCGGCGTAGCTAGATTGTTCCGACGTGTGCTTGGGACAAGGGGCGCAGTGCCTTGCAGGAGTCCTTTGAGTTTCTGAACGGTTGAATGAGCTCCGGCAATATCAGGCGCATGTGCAAACATCGCTGCTGACGCCTGCGAACCGCCAACGATAGCCACAAAACAAATATAGAACTGTCGGACGGTGTACTCGCCGGTTGCAATGAGGTGGGTGCCTCCATACCAAAAGACCACGGCGATGCTTAATATGCAAAGCGATGACGTGAGGGCATATGCAATGCTGAACTTGAGCCATTTGGACAGGCTATGGCTGCGGGTGCTGAGGTCGTAGCATTTTCTGATGATGTCCCTTTCCAAACCGAGAACCGCCACGGTGCGAATGGCAGAAACTGCTTCGTTCGCGACTTCCACTGCGTTGGAATCGTGCTGAATGCACTCTTGCACTCGCTCTATCGTGACGTACTGCAAGTAGCCAGAGAGAATGATGAGAGGGATAGTGGCCGTAGCCACCGATGCAAGCTCCCACCCGTACGCCCAGCCTATGGCGATTCCCGTGAGAAGCATGGCGAGGCTTTCTAAGATCAAGCCAAGTGAAGTTGCAGACACCCCAGCGAGCTTATGTACTCCCGATGAAAGAAATCCGATCAGATGCCCTACTGAGTGCTCTGGTTGACCAAAGAAAGAAACTTCTTTGCTGAGAAGAGCGTTGAAGAGACGTGAGCGGGCGCGGAGGTTGAGTCGAGACGCGGAAATCGCGAAGAAGTAACCCCGTGCACAGTAAATGGCAAAGGCAATGATCCCATGGACGAAGTATATCAGAGCCCAAAAGTGAGTAGCGTGACCGCCCATACTGAGACGTGGGCTGATAATGGATATGACGCCGTTTCCGAAATAAATCGCGTGGATGGGATAACTTATACCTGCTAAAACACTGCAGAGCAGGCCCCCGAGAGTATATAACCACTCCGGTTTACCCAGATTCCAAACAAACATCATACTGCGCCATGATGAGAAAAGTCCCAGAGGGATTCCTTTGGGCTGAGTGGCAGGATGCTCTAATGATGCGCCTTCGAAATATTCGGCCTCCTGGATTACAGGCAATGATTGTTTCTTTGGATTCGACATGGGTGTCTGACCCTCCTGTACTGCAAAACTGGATTGCAATGCTTGTTGCTTCACCAGCTCTCTGTATAGTGTATTTTCAGCCATCAGCTCTCCGTGTGTGCCCACTTCCCGAACTCGACCACGGTCCATGACCACAATCTTTGCTGCGTTCTGAACTGTCGACAGTCGATGGGCTACGACAATTGTAGTCCGTCCCTTTGCAGCCGCGTCCAGAGCTTCCTGGACTTCTTTCTCGCTCTGACTGTCCAATGCCGCGGTAGCCTCATCTAGCAGCAATATCTGCGGCTGGGATACAATGGCGCGTGCTATTGCAATCCTCTGTCTCTGACCACCCGAAAGAAGTGACCCTCGCGGTCCTAAAAGGGTATCGTAGTCTTCTGGCAGGCCCATGATAAAGGAGTGAATCTGGGCCGTCTGGGCCGCTTTGATCACTGCCTGTCGAATGGCCGCAGTATCGAGTGGCTAGAGTTTCTCCTTAGCAATGATAGCCGGATTATGATGGTGCAATGATGGAAACACACCTTTGCAGCCGCCGTATCTAGCCCATTGGCGATGTTTTCATGGATGGATGCGTGGAACAGATCAACATCTTGGCTGACATACCCAAGCTGAGATCGTAGCCAGGCGGTATTTAACTCGTCAATCGATTCGTGATCTATCATGATCCGGCCACCGGTTGGGAGATACAATCGTTCGAGCAGAGCTAAGACGGTGGACTTCCCTGAGCCTGAGGGCCCCACGAGGGCAACCGTCTGTCCTGCCGGGACGCTGAAACTGACATCCTGCAGGATCAATTGATCTGGTCGGGAAGGATAGGCGAAACGCACATTCTCGAACTTGATCTCGCCCTGGAGCGAGCTCATTTTTCGCCCAGTGTCGGATAAGGCATTGATGGGCGAAGGTCGATCGATGACCGAAAAAACCCGACTTGCGGCGTTGCTGGCCTGCGTGATGGCAACCACAAAAGGCATTGCTTTCCCCAGCTCGGACCCAGCAATGGCGGTTGCATAAAGAATGGTCAATGCCTCGGAGATGGTGCATCGTCCTTCATGGAAGAGACGGTCGGCTTGCCAGAACTACAGGCGACTTTGTTAGCGAGCACCGGTGAGAACGGCTGGCAGGATCTTCATACACCCATTCCATTTGCCCAATGCAGTACTGTGAAGGCACTGGCGACCATCGCCCCGAAGATTAATCTTTCGCGGCATTCGGATGCCACAGGACGCAGCAAGGCGGCATGGTATTTATTTCCGTACCGCGCCTGACTTTGATAGGCAATGATGGTGCGCATCCCATTCAACACCTCCTGGGCGAGGTTGTCGAGTCGGGCGTATTGGGCCACGGCCTTCACCTGTGTTCGACTTAACCAGATGCCCAAGACGCCGATCACCAGAATCAGCGCGATGGGCTGGCATAACATGATGCACGCGAAGGACCAGCTTTGCAGGAAGGTCACAACAATGGCAATGACAAAGCCCGAGACGCCGGTCAGGATGAGGCCCAGCTTCTGCGAGATCCCCTCCTGGATCACCTTGATATCTTTGTCCATAATGGACGTGATCTCTCCAGTGCCGATGACATCGAAATAGGCGGCGTTTTGCCGCAGAACCGCAGCAAGATACATCTGTCGAAGATGGCTGGCGATCCTGTCGCCAATGTGATTGAAGCCCCAGGTACTTAGCATGGTGGTCGCAAAGGCTCCGATTGCTGCGACGGAGATTCAGTTCAGTTCACCGACGTTCTCTCGTTGATCTCGCCAGGTAGGGACCAACCGATGTAGACCAATCTCAATGTCAAATGCCGGACTGCATCAGCAATGTCGGGCGAGTCGTTCGGTCCATTGCGAAGGGCTTGAACGAACTTCTCGGCCAGAGATCCTAGGATTACCTGTCGTTGAATGGCACCAGTGAGCCCTTTTGCGGTGATCTCTGGAGGGAGGATGCGCTTACAGTCATCAGAGGCATCGCCGCACCGGCAGCAACAGCACAACATGCTGATAGGAGCATGAGACACCACTGCAATCGGGTTGCATATTGAAAGATCGAGAAGAAGTGTGCTTGACCTGGCCCAACACGGACCTGACTGGTGATCACGTCTTCTACATTCTGCTGTGCAGGAGCGCTTGATCCCACCCGCAGTAGCGAGACCTGGGAATCCATCGTCGAAGCAAAGCAGCTCGTGTCTGGGATGGCAAACGCGGCGAGCTTCATTCCTTTTGACGGCCGACGCCTTCTTTGCCTGATTCGAAATTCCGCGCCTTGCGCGCGTGGCCAATGCGCCCATTACACGATAGATCAGAGGCATGCAAGGAACATGCCCCTGCATGCGCAGATCATCAGCGAAAAGAAAGTTGGTCGATGATACACCATCGAAGAGCAGGCAATCTTCTGCTATTGCCCTTGACAAACTCATTTCGACTGGACACTTCGATTGGGGTTGTTGGTTTCAATTACATCCCGGCAGAATATATATCTCTTCATTGGCAATAGGGAGGTCGACCCTCCATCATGGTCTACCATCTGTGGCACAGCATCGTCTTCGCAATCCAGCCTTTTATTTTCCGACAACGACACGATCTATTTCATCCTGGATTCCTACAAGAGCCTCCCCATATGATGACGCTTGGCTAGCGCAGATGAATCCCTCTCAGCTGCCACAGCCCGGCGCCTGCACCCGCGGACATATACCGACCCAGCGCCATCAGAGGAAAGTAATGGGAATATAACGAATATCCCTGGTAGAAGTGGTTCGGAAACCCAACCCCGGTATAAGGGATCTCTGGCCATGAGCTCCCCTCGTCACCGACAGGTACTTGAGTCGAGAGAAGGTAGCGGACTCCACGGGTGATGGCTCGGTGTGTCGGAGGCAGTGTGGCTAACAAGGCCATGAGCGCCCACGCAGTCTGTGAAGCCGTAGAGGGGCCCTGACCGGCAGTGTTTGGATCTCGATAGGTATCGAGTGATTCTCCCCATCCACCGTCGTTGTTTTGAATGGCCAGCAGCCAATCCACTCCTTTCTGCATACATTCCTCCATCAGCGCAGTGGTGGAGGGTTGGGCGAGCGCCATCTCAGCGAACCCGCAAATCACGTTGCTGGTGCCATAGATGTAATTTACTCCCCAACGCCCAAACCACGCCCCAGTTGCCTCCTGTTCACGGGCAAGGTACTGAATGGCACGGTCGATTGCGGCCCTCATGGCGACTTCCAGGTCCTTCGGTACCAGTGGCTTTTCCGAACAAGCGAGTCTCATCACCAGACCAAAGGCCTCGACAACACGAGCAGTGACATCGGCGGTGGATGGATCACACATAGCTTCCATATCACTGAACGGGATCCGGTTGAAGAACAGTTTGTTGTTGCCCCGATCAAACGCACCCCAGTCCCCGTCCGCATTTTGCATGCCCAATATCCACTCAATCGAACGAAGCACCGGCTCGGAATCCGCCGCCCGAGAATTTTGCTTCATAAAAGCGAGAATCGCGGCGGCAGTGTCATCGACATCGGGCGTCCAGACGTTATGGTACTCGAAGCTGAACCCTCCGGCCCTCAGAGTCGGGTTGAGGACTTTCCAGTCTCCCTGCGTGCCGAGAACCTGCCGCTCGCGGATCCACGCCATGGATTTACCGACGTAGTGGCTCTCTGCCGGCAGCCCAGCATCGAGGAGACCGATTGTCATGAGAATCGTGTCCCAGACGGGCGAGACACAAGCCTGCATGCGGCTTCCCTGGTGGTCGGACCAGATGAAGCCTTTCAGCCCCTCGAGGCCCCGGCGGACCGGGCGAGAATCAATATCATGACCTTCGAGGACCAATGCGAGGATCGATGCGTGCATAGGAGGGTAGTAGCCAGCCCAACTACCGTCTTCTTCCTGGTGCTCATACAGGAAATCGAGGCATCGCTGTCGGGCATGCTTTCTCCAGGGAAAGCTCCGCATTCCGTTGGCCGCGTGGAGGAACTTGTCAATCAATGTAAACCCGAGGGAGACGACGTCCATCGACCAGGGCCTCCACAAACTGGGCGAGTAAGGGGCCTGTTTGTCGTGGGGATTGCACCATAGTTCGTCCAGAAAAGGGTTGTTCTCGGACCGTCCATTTGGGAGCGCGAAGACAGGCCGGTGGTGACTGACGAGGAGCAAAGGCACGATGGTCAGTCGGGCCCACGCCGACATATTGTAGATACTAAATGGGGCCGACGGGGGCACGAGGATCAGCTCTGCGGGCATCTCTGGCACGGCCGTCCAAGGGACCAGCCCAAAGATGGCTAGAAAGAAGCGCGTGAAGATCCGAACTTGAGCGACACCACCGGCGGCCAGGATAGCCTCGCGTGCCTTAGCCATTGCCGGGTGCTCACGCGAGAGACCCAGCAGTTTCAGTGCAAAATAGGCTTCAACGCCGAACGAGACGTAGCCACCCAGGTTGGGAGCAAGCCCCCAGGAGCCATCAGGATTCTGTTCGGATAATATCCAAGATATCCACGTTTCGGGATCGGGGATGTCGAGGCCCAAGGCATATCGCAACGTGATGTATTCCGCCGTGTTGGAAACATTGGACTTGACCTCGCCACACCAGTGGCCGTCGTTCCGGACCAGCTCACGGGCATGGTTCGCCGCTTGCTGGAGACATTGGCTGACATCGGTGCTCATAGACTCGGGGAGAGAGTGATCAGACATGGTGGCAAAGCGGATCGATAGTAGAACCGGTTTCTCGATGATTGCAAGGAGGGAGAGCGCCTCAGGAGCAGCCTGGGAATTCCGGAGTATTCACGACTGGTTTCGGACGTAGTATATCATAAATACCCCTGATCCGCGCTGGATCGTACGTCAATGTGATATATCTTGCGAGGTTCAGCCCATCACTCATTATGCATGCAAGCCCTAATATGAGAGGTCAAGACGTCTTTCAGCTCCCCTCTCTACATTGACATTAAGCTCTGCATCTTAGTGCGTCGGAGGGATTCTGTCAAATTATTATTGACAGATCCATCTTCGCAGCAGAAGGTATTTCATTGATACATCGGACCTCCCCCACCGAGGATTCGCAAATCGGACCATATTAATGTGCTCGGAGTGATGCTCTCGTTCATCTGGACGTTTTATAGACCAGACATCCTCTGGGGATGTTTTGGCCTTCTTGTATCGATCAGGATTGCCATTATCACCTATCGACTGTTCTTTCACCCTCTAGCGTCCGTGCCCGGTCCTCGACTCGCAGCAGCAACGAGCCTCTACCTCCGATATTACGAAGTCTTTGGACATGGAGGCCTGACAAAACGCCTACCACGTCTGCACAAGCTCCACGGTGAGATCTTTCTTCGCAATGTCCGCTCAATACCACTAATTAGACTCTGGCAACGACAGAATCCAATGTGATCCGAATTGCGCCCAACCATGTACATCTGAATGACCCTGATGCTTATAAAAGGTGAAAAGCCCCTGCCGCCTTCAAGGCGTTTATGCTGAGGACAAACGCAGAGCTCTTGGCTCCAAGCCTACTTTTCAGAAATGCGGCGACTTTTTCGGATCAGCGCAGGGTGTGCATACGATCGTGACCACGGATGACCCTCAACGCCATCGAGCCATGCGGAACACTGCATCGCCGATGTTCTCATTGCGAGAGATGAACCATTGCTTTGTGGTTGGGAGAAAGCAGACGAAGCGGGCTGTATACTGCATGCTGCAGCGGAGCCAGATGGGCGGACCTGTGGATCTAATGAGCTATTTCCAGGCGATTATGGCAAGCTTTCTTCTGCCCTTTGAGACCCAACGGTAGAAACTAACAGAACAAACAAAACAGACCAATATAGTTGCTGAGACACTGCTCTGCTCGAAAGAGCTAGTCTCCTATGATGCACCCGGATCTGGGTGGATGGCTATACATCATCTCATTGATCAGTACAGATGGCTAAGTGAGTACAACGAAATGACTCCCTTCGCCGGAAAGGAAGCTCGTATGATCATTCGTCTCACATTCAGACTGCATAGTTGGCGACATCCCTTGGCTTGTTCCCCTTGGTTTGAAGTTACTCGAATTGTTTCCTGGTTGGATTGGTCGACTTAGTGGTGGCTTCAAAGACCTTTATAAGGTACTATGCTCCAACCAGCTTTGGAGAAGCTTCGTTAACATTCTACGGCACTGCAGAGATATTGGGAACGAGATGCTAGTCTCTGGAAAAGCAGCTAGTCACGCAAATCCGAAACCCAAGCGCCGGACTGTGCTACACCTGGAAGATGGCATTTCAGGGAATCTCAGCAATAGCGAGATTTCATCACTGTTTCAGCAGGCCGCGGTTTTCTTGCTTGCCGGCAGAACCCCCGCGATTACACTGACTGTCGCTTGTTTCTACATCCTAAAGTCAGAAGACTTCAAGATCCGGCTTCAGACTGAGCTGAATGAGTTTGAAAAGAGAATCCCAGGTGGTCTTTTTAACCCGCAGCTTGACTGGCGGGAGCTTACTCGATTACCATATTTAGTAGGTTGCCTAACTTCTTTGGTGGCGCCCAGCGTCAGATGCTAATATGAACCGCTAATCTCCTGCATAGAATGCCGTGATCAAAGAAAGTCTACGGATCATACCGCCAATTCCAGGACTTTTACCAAGGGTTGTGCCCCTGGAAGGAATGGAGATAGGTCCGCACTTTTTACCTTGTGGAGTATGAAACATCCATCTACCTCACTCATCGTCTCTCTAATGTGAAGCTTTGAAATCATTATCAGACACGTATTTCTGCAGCCCAATTTGTCCTCCACCACAATGAGAGCGTTTTCCCCGACCCTTCCAAGTTCCAGCCCGAAAGATGGCTCGAGACACCATTCGAGGAGTTGCAGAAAATGGAGCAATACTTTACGCCATTCAGCAAAGGGTCCAGGGCATGTATTGGGTGGCAGTAGGTTGAGAGATGCTCCGTTATTTTACAATTAATTAGAATAAGTGGCTGACTTTTGGGCGATCTAGACAGGCATACATGTACATGTCAATTGTCTTAGTCCATATTTGGACTGGCTTTGAAATGACAGGGGTAGAGAAGATGACTGAGAATTTGGACTGGAAGGATAAAACTGGAGCCGTTCCGGTCACTCCGGCACTTGTCAGGCTTCGAGACAAAGGCAGCGTTTAATCGGCATGTGTATGCATCTGGTCGGGAGAGCTATCATGAATGGGGCACCCACAATATATCGTGATCATTTGAGAAGAGATGGGTCGTGTTGTGGGGCAGGAAACACAATTTAACCATAGCACGGCGACAGGATTCGACTAGTCAAGAGAATTGGCTTTATCGAGTGTTGTGATTATATGCTCTTGAAGTTGAGAGACCAGTCAAAGGGAAACACGCTGACATGAAGCCAAATCAATTGGATGTATATTTGATTCTTCCTATTGTAGCAATCCAGGTGACGGAAGATATTTACATGTCCCGAGGGAATGCAAGGGATGTACGGAGTATTTTGGACATAGTGGCGCGCCAATTTTCAGAAGATGAAACGTCATGCTGCACCTGTAACCACTGGCGAGATCATATTTCATTCAACGAGGCATCCACACAGCTGCTCAATTTCAGGAACCTGCATCTGGTGAAGTCTAATCATCTCCATCCTCAACCAATCGTCTCCCTTGGTGCCACGCCCAGCGGTGGATTCCTGGGAGCTCAAACTTTTTGGCATGTCAGCCTCTGACTCCAAAGTCCTATGTTGCATATGATCTGTCAGTCCGGAATGAAGAGCGAGAATCCGCGTGCCGTCTTGACAGGGCTTAAACTCACAATAAATCCTTGTCATGGCCTTGAAAATTCTCTAATCCTTGGTACTCTTGTTAGTTTCATTTTCACTGAGTGCACTTTGGCTCTTCCATCATGATGATAAACAAAAGAAATGCGATGGATGGACCAGAACGCAAAAGCCAAGTACCATTGCGCTCGAGTAACGGCCCAGCAACTTTGTTGTCCACGCACGGTGAGCTAATCCATTATTGTGAATTGAAGTCTTCTTCTATTATATCTATTAGCTGCGTCGGAATGACCATCATATTGAAACGAGACTGATATAGATCAAACCCATCAACGAGAACCCGAAACACCGGCGATGAGACTCAATATCCTCATCCAAACAATCGGCACCCAGGGAGATGTCCAACCCTTCCTCATTCTTGGCGAGGAGCTCTCCCGACAGGGCCACCGAGTTCGCGTAGCCACACATGCCACATACGCCGCCGCCATCGCGACAGGATACCCTGGACTCGAGTTCTTCCCCATCGGCGGAGACCCGACTGAGCTGATTTCCTATGGGCGTAAGAACGCCGGCTTCGTGCAAGAGCTCGAAACGCTGCAAGCCCGCCTCCAAGGGAAGAAGATCCCATTGATGTCCGATATCATTAGTGGATGTTGGAAGTCCTGCGTGGACGACGATCCAATCACCGGTGCACCCTTTGTTGCCGACGCCATCATAGCCAGTCCGTTGGGCTTTTCGCATGTGCACTGTGCACAGGCTCTCGGAGGCGTGCCGGTTCATCTTATGTATACCATGCCTTGGTCGAGGACGAGGGTTTTCCCGCATGCGATTACCAGGTTGGGGCTGGGGAAGGTCATGGAACCCTGTCGTCGTAATTGGCTCTCGTATTTGACCATCGAGTGGATGATATGGCTGTAGTAAGATATCTTGGTTGGTAGGGATTTCGAATTACAGAATTGACATTTCGTTAGTTTAGGAGATACTATCAATCAGCTCCGAAATTCTCTTGACCTGGCACCCGTTCCGATGAGTCTTGGCCCAGGCTTGCACGAGACCTTGAAGCTCCCTTTTACATATTTCTGGCCGCCAGCCCTGGTACCAAAGCCGGATGATTGGGCCACTCATATAGGTAGTGTTGCACTTTCGGCCACTCGTGATATCTGGCGCTGGGGCTAATGGTTTACTCAAGAGGTCTCGGGATATATCACCAGTACATCGCCGCCTTCTTATGAGCCTCCGCCCGAGCTCCAGGAATTCCTCTCCTCCGGTTCAACTCCCGTATACATCGGGTTTGGAAGTATCATGTTAGACGAGCAACGGAGCCGAGAACTTACTGATATAATCCTTGCCGCTGTCTCGCTTGCTCGTATCCGGGCAGTCGTCGGTAAAGGATGGTGCAAACTCGGTGATGCCGTGAGCAACAACAACGATGTATACTTTGTTGATGACTGCCCGCACGAATGGCTGTTTGAACATGTCAGTGCAGTAGTCCACCATGGTGGCCTTGGGACCACGATATGTGGACTTGCACATGATCGTCCCACCGTGGTGGTCCCGTTTCTTCCAGAGTGAGTATACATTCACCGATCACCTATGCCCTTATTCGCTTTGAACAATATTCACACAGATGCTCTCTAGTGGCCAGCGGTTTTGGGGCCATATTGTCGCTAGCACCGGCGCCGGGCCGACTCCAATCCCATACCCTTCGCTGAACCCTCGTCGATTAACCACGGCCATTCGCTACTGCTTCACCGACCAGGTAAAAGTGGCTGCAAGGGAAGTGGGCAAAAAGTTGCGCGCAGAGACACCAGGTGCGAAGAATTCAATTGAGTCATTCTATCGCAATCTCCCCCTGTGCCAAATGCACTGCGACTGCCTCTGTAATCACCCCGCCGTCTGGAGCTACGGGCCAGCCGCTCGAGAGATCCGGCTTTCGAAGGCGGCGGCTTGGATTCTCGTTCGTCATGGTAGAATAAACGTGCAGGATTTGAAAGCGTACCAGATTAGAACGTATGACACAGTGGGCCATGGTACGTCGTACACGTTCGTTGGAGCGGTATTAGAGGCTGTTTTTGGAATTTTATCAGGTACGTGCATTGGTGAGATGTGCAGAGGGCAGCTTGAGCTACTATAGGCTAACACACCTCAGCTCTATTGCAGGCAATCTTGTATATTTTCTGCAAGCACAAGACCATGCATAGCCCTGCTGTGCGTCCGCTCAAATTCGGGACAGAGGCCGCGGTGGTTAAAGCTAGACTCAGGGAAGGGCAGTACGTGGCGGAGAAGTTGCCATTTGAAACTCAGTCTGTTGTTCTTAGGAACTTCGACGCAAAGCGTGGAGAAAGATCATGAGATCTGCAGTTTCAAGCCGTGAATTGACTGTTGGTGAGTGGTTCAACTGTGGGCTTAGACGTGTGATCATTAGCACAGGCTAGTCTGGGGAATACAGTGTAGTATGGGTTGGTCGCGAGGAAACCACAAGAGTTACGATTTGTGAACATGAAACTGGAGAAACAGAGGTCGGATCCAGGCGAATCCACGGGTTTCCAAGATGTAGGCACATTCAGATGGTCCTCACCTTTCCCAATACCATATTTCAAGCCCATTGATCCGCCCGTTGGACGTTGCAGTGTAGTGTAAAAATGATCTCTCACGAGGTGGCCAATGATTGAATCATTCTCTCAAATCTCTTATAGGTCTCTAGGCTTATAGTATCCGTGTTTTCGTCCTGCATAGAATTTTTTTTCTGCCCTTATTCAAGTTGTAGATTAATCCATCACAACCTACCTTCACCGAACTCGCCACCGTCTATGATAACACCTTCAGATCGAGAATCTGGACGTAAGACGGGGAACACTATGGAGTCATTCATGGCTTGATCTTCCACCACATGCCGGGGGGCTTCCCCCGTCGTATGGCCTGTCTGTCTTCCAATGGACATACGTAACTCCACCCGTCCCATGGCCTTTAACCCATGCACCAGGCTATGGCAATGATAGAGGTCACAGAAACCATCGGCAGCTAATCTGAACAGTTCATTTGCGCAAAAAAACCCTCCCCTATCATATTATTGGCCTGATGCAACAAGGATTCAGTCTCAGACTTCCCTCAAGTCCAGCACTAATCTATACATATTTAGCGTGACCATCCCCCTTTGCGGCGCAGCTTCTCGAGAATACCTCCTCAATTTGGTCCTGATCGACTTTCTCTTTTCGTCTATTCTGCGGTCAAGATGACCAAGACGCTGCTGAACCGGGGGAACCTGCAAAAGAACGGGATCACACTGAGCCAGAATGTCATCGATCTAAGAGAGCTAGGTGAGATGATGGGTGAGCAGGCGGAGATTCTTGCTACTCGTCTCCTAGGTTTTTGCCCCTCCGGACAGGGCAAAGGTGAGGATAATGGTGCACTTCTAGACAACAGGCTTGCTTACTTGTATATGTAATGAGCCACCGCGGGCTTCGAAGTACCAGCCAAAGCTACTGATTGGTCGAATATGAAATTGAGGATTAATCATATTCGCTGTCGAGATCAGCATACTTCATATATGGTTTAAAGGAACCTTGGGAAGACAGGCAATGGGTCCTTTTGGTAGGCTCGAGTGCTCGATTCCAAGATTCACTTGGCCAATCTTCAATGAAACCTTGAACATGAATGTGACCTCAATGCATGACCACTGTGAAAAGAGCTATATGTTCTGTCTACGACGTTGAGACCTGTTGTAGATTCCCCCTTGGGGCCTGGGCTACAGATAGCAGACGATCTGAAACGACGATAAGAAGATCTCGAACAGTTGATTGAACATCACCTGTGGTGTCTAAGGCCTTGACAAACGAATGTATGACATCAGGCTGTAAATTGAAAATGCACCAAACATAAAATCCACGAGGTTTGATTCTTGAATCATTGTGCCCAGCATATATCCACAATTCCCAGCTAGCCTCAGTCTCCCACTCCATCCGGAACGAAAAGCTGCCCCTTTTCTAACGAATTTACATGCCATTGCGCAAGTTATCGTATTGCGATTCCGGATAGCTCAATTCATTCTGAGTCTGTTCAAAGGCTCCCGTGCCTCCGAGTGCATTTACTACCTGAAGGGATATTAGCAACAGACGAGCAAATGGATCAGATGGATACTTGCCGTGGTGACCAGACTCGCACTTCCGGTCTTATCGCTGCTGCTGTCCCACCACATGGCGCCTCCCAATCCCAAGGATTGAATATAGCCAGACTTCATAGTCGCCACCTCCGGGGTGTCATAGCTGATGAGCAATTTCTTCGTCTCGTCATAGCTGTAGCTCGCAATGATGTCCGAAAGGACATGTTCCGTGGCGCCAGCTTGGGGGAGGTCCTTGTAGTCCCACACGCCCTTCTCCCAGGTGCCCTGGCCAACGCCATCATAAGGCTTACCAAGGCCGTCGGTGTTGGCGAACGAACGCCCGTAGAGAGGCATGCCCAATACGATTTTGTCGGCGGGGACTCCACCGGCACGATACAGATCAATTGCGGTCTGGGTATTGAACTCGGTGGTGAGTGGGTTGGCCGTGTCATTGTACACATTGGCCTGGTTCCCGGAGACAGCAGACCAACTACCAGCGTAGTCGTAGGCCATGAGGTTCCAGAAGTCCAGTTGGTCGTCCATGTCTTTGAGACGAAGGACGTTGATCTTCTCCGGACCTAATCAAATCAGATGAGTGAAAGTAGGAATGTCGAAGCGTGGTCGACTCACCGGCGGGAGAGGCTACAGTGAGAAGGAAGTGCTGTCCATTCGCATTGGCAGCGCTGTAGCTGTCCAGTTCCTGGGAAGGTCAGTAAAAGATCCATCAAGAGAAAGCGTTCTTGGCACATACAGCTCTCACGTCCTTGAGCAACTCCACAAAATCGTCCGCCTGCTGGTCGTTCTCCGGGTACTAAGCCAGTTAGCGAGCGCCGAGGTTCAAGCCAGGTATCACCTTACCTCCCAATCAATATCCAGCCCATCGAATCCCAAGTCCTGCAACAGCTTCACGGAAGTCTTTGCAAAGTTCTTTCGCCCCGCATCGGTACTCGCCGCGGGAGCAAAGTTGGACGAATAGGTCCATCCTCCAATCGACAAGAGGACCTTGAGGTTCCGGTTCTGCTTCTTCAAGAGATACAGCTGCTTGATACAGCCGTAGACATTGTTGCCGGTATCACTCCAGGAGTCACCGGGGTAATGCTTCTGAGTGTCGGCCCAAGAGTCGGTCATGTAGACCTCGCCGGTTCCCGGACGCACATTGGCAAAGGCGTAGAGGACGTGCGTGAGCCGCTCGGCAGGCAGGTCCTGAGGGTTATGGTTGCGCCCGTAGATAGCCTAGGTCGTTAGTATCAATCGAGTCCTCCTATGATGTACACTTCCTACTCACCCAGTTCACAAAGTAAATGACGGACCGATAACCGGAGCTCGCGCGCGTCTCCAGACTAGTCGTGTCCGCATCGCGATTCCACATGACCGCTGCGTCGACACAGAGACTGCCGAGCAGAAGGGCAACCTTCACGATGGTGGAGGTAGCAAATCGCATGGTGGTTGTTCTGTCGAGTTTCTTGGTTAGTGAATTTGTCGAATGCGGTCGTGTTGTTCTACAGAAAGACCATGAGACAGCCCTCCTATTTATCTTTGAGGCGCCTCGTCGGGCTCTTCTTCATCACTACTTTCATCCGCGACATCTCGCTACCACACTCCACTGTCACCGCATGGCTTTCTGATCCAGTCGCATCGTCGTGTTGTAGGTCCCGATACGCCAGGACTCCATCAACAGTAACCCTGATGGTAGCGTATCACAACGTCCAGGATCTGAGATCCGATAGCGAGATAAGGCGGCGCTTCCGTGAAGCATTCCCTTCCGGTGAACCGACGGCCACAGCTCTGGCAAGATTCTCGAGTCACAGGCCAGGTTTCATGTACCTGACCCTCATGCATGCGGGGTGATTGCAAGTGCACTGGCCTTATCTGCCCAATCGGCGCATCATTCTGTGCAGAACGGCAATGTGACTCCCCGCGTGGAAGGCTGCCAAGGCGCTTAGTGGCATGAAAGTCTCCTTAATCTCCTGGTCGATGTAACTATAGGCGGACCTATATATCAAAACGCACGCGCTTCTTGCACGCTCATGTGCCGTTTGCTAGTTTGATCGCGATCTGCGGCAGCTAAAGAGCACCGGTGCATGCTGCCATGCGACGTGGCTGTAGCGGCCTAACCCAGAGAGATGCCACTCGCGTGGACTTTCAAGCCCCTGCGCAGCCGGAGCTGCAACATCGACTAGTATAGTTCGTCAGGTCTCCGCTAATGTAACATATCCCATGTGCCGAAAGACTATGCCAGGGGGTGGTGCATACGCTAGCGTTGAACGCGTCGATTTCTCCGCAGTAGAGCACCATCCGAGGTCATCTCGCCTGATGTCCCTCCTAGTACAGTCATTCGATGCATAGACTCGCCGTTGCAATCAGAATAGCAGTACCATCCAGCTTCATGTTACGTGTGTCTTCAGGCCAGTGAAAGCCAATAGCGTTTCTGGTGGTGTTTCTGGTGGTGCGTGATGAAGACTGGCATATAGGGTCGTGTCGTGTGCACTTGCCAAGTCCTCAAGGTTTGCCCCATCTCTCTAGTCTCATGTTTCGGTGACAATTCCCCGGAATATATTCGTGATAGGAGATGTTCCATCTTTATTGAATAGGCTCCACCGTCCCTTTTTTCTTTTTCTTTTTCT
>RHLO01000381.1:0-46071 GCA_003719415.1 Aspergillus olivimuriae | reverse complement strand
GGGGGGGGGGGGGGGGGGGGGGGAGTGAATTTTTTTTTTTTTTTTTTTTTTTTTTTTTTTTTTTTTTTGGCTAATGCTGCTCCTGTGCAAACGGACTGGGATAGTGATTTGTCTCAATAGAAGACGCGGGATTCTTGCCAATGATTCGTCTGGCATGGGAGATTGGCATTTTGAGTCCCTGAATCTTGCCTCTATCGTAACTGCTTGGCCTTTGGCTTTGTTCCAATGCGTCCAGTCAAAGACCGGGTTCGTTGCCGGGAGGACCATCATCTATCTGCGTCCATAGTGCTTTAGTATACTGTTTCCAAGCATCCTCTAGAGTCGGCCTAGATGGTTCTACAGGATCAGACAAGTTTACTTAATACCCAGCGACAGATTTCAAACAAACCTTGAGGCCTTTGAGTCGGCGTTGAGTCGAATTGAGGTTGGGTTTCCCCTTCTGCGGTATCACTGTAGATTAAGTCGTTGGACTCAGATGGGAGCAGGATGGAAAGTCAGAGCAATATCCGATGCCTCAACAATGGCAGAGAATGCGCCTGAACTCGAGGGAGATGGATCTGTATCCCCCTCGGTAAATGAGATTTCCCTGTTCGCAGCATTGAGTGGATTCAAACGGAACTATAAGGCCCACTCGTAGGTGAAGCTAATATGGGACGCTTCCTCCGCATCTTGCGGGGTCTTCCTATGATTCGACAGCCGGTCAGATCGACCCAGTTCAAGACAGCCAAGGCTCTAAATGAGGGCTCTTCATTCTTGCCGCTGTCTTATAGCTTCACAAACTCACTGCCTGGCGACGAATCAGACCTGCAGGTCGGCCTTTGGGTCGATGACGTCTGGCTCAGCCCGGGAGTTGCAGCGAAGAGCTCCTGCCATACAACGTCGTCGGTTATAAATTCAACATCACCTCTCCTAGATCCCCTCCATCGTCTAACTCGTCTTGTACTTTCTGGCAGGTGAAAATACATCGGGGCCGTGGTCGCTGACTCTACACTCTCGCATTCCTCCTCTCCGACTCCCTCCGCATCATCCGTCCCTACATATCCTTCACCATGGTCGAGGACCTCCCCTCGGATTCGAAAGACCCCGAAAATCGCGATTCATTCCCAGTAAAGGGTTTCTCCCATCATGCGGAAGATATCCTGACCGATAGAGAGCCCTACGGACCGGCTGGTCTCAAAGGTCTGATCGCAAATCCATTCGTCTTCTGCTGCGCCGCCTGCTCAACCCTAGGAGGCCTGGTTTTCGGATATGATCAAGGCGTCGTATCGGTCATCCTGGTCATGGACCAGTTCCTCGAGCGTTTCACCGAGGTATCGCCCAGTGCTCCGGGAGCTGGGTTCTGGAAAGGTCTGATGACTGCGATGATTGAGTTGGGGGCCCTGTTGGGGGCATTGAACCAGGGCTGGATTGCAGATAGAATCTCCCGTCGCTACTCGATCATCGTTGCGGTGGTGGTCTTTACTATTGGCTCTATCCTACAGACGGCTGCAGTGGACTACGCTATGTTGACTGTTGCGCGCTTCATTGGAGGTCTGGGTATTGGTATGCTGTCCATGGTGGCTCCACTATACATCTCTGAAATCAGTATGTCAATGTCCGTCTCCAGATTCGACTCAGTGAATCTTGTAAGCTAACAAAAATAGGCCCCCCTGAATGTCGCGGTACACTGCTGGTGATGGAAGAATTCTGTATCGTCCTCGGAATCGTGATCGCATACTGGATCACCTACGGAACTCGCTTCATGGCGGGTGAATGGTCATGGCGACTTCCCTTCCTCCTCCAGATGATTCCGGGTTTTGTTCTCGCAGCGGGCGTCTTTGTGCTGCCATTCTCGCCGAGATGGTTGGCTGCGAAAGATCGTAACGAGGAAGCACTCGAAAGTCTGTCGAAATTGCGTCGCCTCCCTACATCCGACAAACGCATTCGTCAGGAATACCTCGATATCCAGGCCGAAGTGCGCTTTCACAAGGAGATGAACGCGGAGAAGCACCCAAAGTATCAAGGTGGAGGGTTCCGCAAGGAGTTGATGCTCGAGATGGTTTCTTTCGCGGACTGCTTCAAGCCCGGGTGCTGGCGTCGGACTCATATTGGAGCGGGTTTGATGTTTTTCCAGCAGGTTAGTCGGATGAGAGGTTGATTTTTCCCTGAGATGAGGTGCTAACCAACGCGAATTCAGTTCGTCGGTATCAACGCGCTGATCTACTACTCGCCCACGCTGTTCGAAACGATGGGCTTGGACTACGACATGCAGCTCCTCATGTCCGGGATTCTCAACGTGACGCAGTTGGTCGGTGTTGCCACATCTATTTGGACGATGGATAGCTTGGGTCGTCGTCCTTTGCTTCTTGGAGGTGCCTTCGTCATGACAATCTCACATATTATCATTGCTGTGCTGGTTGGGCTGTTCTCGAACGACTGGCCGGCCCATCGACCTCAGGGCTGGGCGAGTGTTGCTTTCCTGCTGGTGTATATGATTATGTTCGGGGCTACCTGGGGTCCTGTGGGCTGGGCGATGCCATCTGGTAAGTTCATAAGACAACCAAATCTCCTCGACTCAGGACTAACAGTCTCTACAGAGCTCTTCCCGTCTTCTCTTCGTGCAAAGGGTGTCGCAATCTCGACCTGTTCCAACTGGTTTAACAACTTCATTATCGTGAGTGATACCTCTATCATGTCTGAAACATTGCAATTTATTGACGACTGTAGGGTCTCATCACCCCTCCTCTCGTACAGAACACCGGCTACGGCGCGTATGTCTTCTTCGCGGTATTCTGTCTACTCGCCTTCCTGTGGACCTACTTCTTCGTCCCAGAGACAAAGGGGCGCACCCTTGAGCAGATGGACCACATCTTCAAGGACAACTCTAGCGAGGCGGAACAAGAGCAACGACATGCCATTGAGGTTGAGTTGCTTCGTGCTGAGCAGTACGTTGCGGAGGCGTGAGCGCCCGTATTCAAGGACTTGTCACTGGTGGCTTGGTCCGATCAAATTTTCTTCTTTCATGTATACAAGATTGTACTGCATATAGCGGTAATGAGATTATGAGTGATGTCACTCAATATAAAGCCATCCTCGAGGTATGGCAGTTGTAAAAGGATTGAACTCAATAGCAGAATAACCTCAAACTGGATACGCATATGCTCAACACAGCCAACAACATATCATCATCCCTTCCCTTCCTAAGCAGCCATACATGCAGTATTAGGACAATACCCATGATTACACGCAAAACTGCACAGTCCCAAATACGAATCATCTTCACCAGGGAGCGGAAAGCCGCGTTGCCCGGTGATAGGCGGAGTAGGCACCGGGGCACCAGATTGAGTACACGTACATGGTCCAGGCGGACAATATCCGTAGTGGCAGCAGAAGCTGCAGAGCCCGACATAGTTTCCGGGACCGGTTCCTCCAATACATACCTCGGTTCCGGACGACGGACGGGAGCTCGTCGTTGGTGACGAAGTGGGTTTTGTCGTCGTAGTCATGGTGGTAGACGGCGATGTGGGTGACGTGGTGCACGGACAGGGAGATGTACTTGTAGAGGAGGATGAGGTACCTCCTCCTCCGCCTGTTGTGGATGACGTTGTGCTCGTTGTTGTGCTGACCGAGACACTTTTACTGGTACTTGTTGGGGTTTGAGATGAGGTTGGCACTGCTGTCAAGGATGGAGTGGCCTGGCAGGTTGAGACGCGAAGACCCTGTAAAAAGGCTGCGAGTCCGACGGGCTCGAGTGGATCTGGAGGGCCTGGGGGGAGAGTCCCAACTATGATTTCCAGACAGACTTGATCAGTATTTCCTTCTTCCATATATCGGAAGGGAGGGTGGAAAGCAAGACTCACCAAACGGGTTGAAGTTATACAACCCACAAACACACCCATCGATAATATCCTTTGGACTCGTCCCCGCCAACACATCCTGTCCATCACGCACCACTGAAAAGCTCTGCTTGCCCACTCCCATCGGCACTTGAAACGCAGACGCCCCCGCGGGAGCATCGAAGTGCTGCGAATTGCCGCCCGAGGAGACCTTCACCGTTGCGGGCGACTTCAACAGTGTCACGACAAAGACTGAGTCTTCCATCGTCTGCCACCCGTCGGGCCGACCCATGAAATAATTCCCGCTGCCGTTGTTGGCGGGTACCATGCAGGTGTCGGTTGCGTCACAGTTGACGTCTCTGAGTGCGGGTCGATACCAGTATACAAGGGAGTCTTCTTTGATGTACTCGTTTGGTGAGACCGCGCCGGCTTTGTAGGCGGCTATATACGGCTTTGAGAGCTCGAGCCAGCCTTCATGGGGCCTGGAATTCACGGATTAGTACAGGTGGGAGAAGTGATTGGGAGTCATGGACGGGAGACGTACATATCGTTGATCCATTTGGAGGCCCCGTCGTCGGTGTGAGGGGACCGCAAGGGACCGATGTAGTGGGACTCGCCGTAGTCGTTCCAAGTGACGATTTCGACGAAACGAGGGCCCAGAGAGAGGATCTCGTTCCACCGGTTGTACCAGAGGAGATCGGACGGGAAGACCCAGTTCTTGCTGTAGGGTACCTCTGGTCCAAAGTGGGTAAAAAACCAAGGCGATGCCGCTGGACATGTTATCAGCAGTGCCTTGGATATTGAGGATGTGAGAATGACTTACGGGCAATATATGCCTTTCCTCCAAGGGCCTTGACGTATGCCTCATCACCCGCCTGAACGGTGATGTTTTGTCCTGGCGTGGGGGCCTTGTTGTTACCATTATTTGGCCACGCCATCCAGTTTAGCAGCCCATCCACGGGCGTCATGTCTGTTTTTTGCTCTGGGTGGAAGTTCGGAGCAAAGAAGAGAGGAACGCCCGCGGCGGAGCGCATGGCAGCGACGTCTAAGCCGTCGCCGGCGAATGAAGAGACAAACACCTTGTCGTCGACCATGAGCTGCGCGGGGAGTTTGCCGTACTGGGCTATCTTTTGGCCGATCTGGCTGGCCTGCCCGATGCTCCACCAGTTGAAGTCGAAGGAGATAAAGACCTTCATGTCGTTTTTGGCGGCTGATTCGTAGGCCAGCTGGAGTTGTTGGTCGGTGTAGGGATCGACGCCGATGTTGAGGGCGAAGGCGTCGATGCCCGCTGCCTTGGCTGTCTTCATGTCGAAGTCATAGTCAGAGGCAGTGTTTCTGTTGCTGGTGATTCCGATCTGGTTCTGTGAGTCCTGTGTGGTTTCTTTGGGGTAGAGGGCTGATGGACAGACCATGAAATGGGCAAAGACTAATCGATTCGTCGAGCGTCGTTGGATCCGACCTCTATCAGCATTGGGGAGAGCTTCCACCATAGAGACCAGCATGAGAAAGGCTGCCGCCACGACTATTTGAAACTTCATCTTGAGCGCTTTGGAGATATTGTTTGTTGAGTTGAAGAGGCAATGTTGGCGGTTTCTCGACCGACTTGCGACGTTTTATAACCACGAAACCTGTCTCATTCTTTGCGATATGTCTGAGCCAGAAGTCTTCTCGAAATGCAACCATCACCATCGTACACGCAGAAGTGAGTCTGGAGGTCCGTGTCAAACAGGGAGCCACGCCAGGAGGTCGGCATTTTGAGACAATTTCCGTCTGGAGTTGGATCTACTTAGCCGCCAGGACGGCGGGGCCATGCAATCAGGAGCCGCCGCGCTGGAACTTCATTATCTCCCATGACTTTGAAACAGGTCATACCCAGCCAATGGAGGGATTTCTCGCCGCGCTTGTCTTGATGGGAGAAAGCGTCGGCCCGATCCATTGGATCATGCCGTGGCCCTTGATTTGGTGTCCGCCAGTCGTGAAGTCTGGCCAAAGTATAACAAGTCTGGAGTCGTATAATCTGGGGTATGTAACATGGGCAAAGTTACATTGGCTAATTTAACGTTCGATCTATCAGACAGTGCATGAGATGCGCGGGGATGATTGGCTGGGCTGTGCTAGAGTGGGCTGTTTCGTCCGATCTACATGGTTGGAATCAAACCTGACACTTGAGCCCTCGGTCCGTATCCTCACCGGGGAGATGCCATCTTCTTATCCTTTAGCAACAACACACCTTTACGGTCTATGGGATATGTTTCTATCAAGTCCGACTGCTGTAGGAAGGTTGATTGAAACGAGCGAGGCAAACTTTATTCTCGCCAGGCTTGCAGTGAACAGGCAACACGACGTACTGCAATCTCACCGGTGGGACGCTGATCCATCACCTGCCTTTAATTCGAGCTACTGGATGCTCTAGATTGACTCGGATGTTACACTAATTTCTGGGTGTTTTTGATGGCCGGAGATTTGGGTCTGGTGAGTCCTGCACATGGCTGTTCCGGGAGAGTAATGGCGTGTGGACAGAGTCGGGGTAGCACCACTTCATCTGGAGATGGCGGATATTTTCGTATATGACTGGTGTGTCTATGCATGGGGTGCAGAGATGAGCATGCGTGTGATGATATGAGCCACGCGCTCTGATCATTTGGGCAAAAACGTGATTGTTTTCCGGTCTAGATTGGGCTTGGTGCCTAGGCTATCCTGGAACTTTTATAATATGAAATGATGTATAACACCGGACACTATAGTATTATCATGGTATGCTTGTTGATTGTTCATGCTTAGACTAAGGTAGAACTCGGGAGTAAAATCTTGCCGAATTCTGCTACCGAAGCAAGATAGGTGATTGTGCGCGCAAAAGTCACTTTCAAGAGTTGTGATCACGCTTCTAGATGCAAACAGCTTGCATAATTGCGATATTCGTGTGCGTCTTTCCGAGCGGGCGTGATGAGATCACCTGTAGGGTCGCTGACACAAGGTTACATGCTACTCCAACGTCCAACATCTTGGGGAAGTTTATTCTCCGAAATGTGATATAGACCATTTTGTTTAGTATGACACAGCAGGCAGTAAGATCCTTAATTGTATAAAGCAAATCTTGGACAGAATATGTCGTTGCAATCAGAGCAATGAAGCAGTCCGTATCGACAACCTGATGTGCCTGTGGAATCATCCAACAACACCACTATAGAGCTGGCTTTGAGGTAGCACTTTCGTTCCAATTTTGGCTCACTGATACTAGATATACTCCTGGCCGGAGAACAGTCCATAGAATCCTTGTAGTGCGTTGGCATCGAACAGATTATCAAACGAGCCCCAAATTGCATCAGAGTCGAGCCCTAAGAACTCAGGGTCTATCTCAGGGTGTGAATTGGAATTCCCTTGTTGGCCAGTCCCGTGATCCATGAGATTTCCAGCGCCATGCATCATAGTATAGCTCATATGCTCAATATGTGGGTCAGACAGGTCGGGCCTGTCGTCCACACCCTCTTTTCCATGAGGCAAGGACGGTGTGACTGGCTGGGTGGTGTGGAGGCCTGACCCATCTAGAGAGAGTGTTCTGGTGGATTGCTCGTTGGTCATCATGCTGATTATGTGCCGAACGGTGTCTCGGGAGATTTTATCTAGGAGCTCCTCTAAATTGTTAGTCGCAAAGGCAGGCGATCGTTCCCTCATAACAGCCATCACGACGCAGAGCTTGCGAATCCACTTGGTCATGTTATCCAGTAGGCTTTCAAACCCAATCCGTCTGGAAAGCACTGATGTATTTGCCCTAGCTGTGACTATCATCGATACTGCTGACAGCGTCAGGCCTTGGAGGAGCATCCACGAGTTGGGGAGGCGGAATTGACGAATAAGCTGATCATGAATTTCAATGACGCGGCCTGAAGATAGAAAGCACCGCTCGTGTGACTGGGGTCCAGGTCGGGACACAAGAGGGGTTGGGCGGGACAACGCTGCCGACGTTGAATAGTAAAGGCGATCCCAATACTCAACCGGGTAAGGTGAGGTAGATTGGGAATGAAGTTCATGCAGCTCCTGATGCCATTGATCCAGCTGAAGCTGAAGATCATCTATGACAGCTTTTCTTGCCTCTGGGGAGGTGAAGGGGCTGTTCTTCCTCCCTCGATACACCTTGAGCAACATCTTTTCCTGGATCTGACGATGTCGGATGTGATGAACAGGCATCAACATGTCAGCTGTAGGCTGAGGAAATGGCGCATCGGCATCTTCGTAGGAAATACTGGCCGGTCTTCCCAGATTGAACGCTAGGGTCATCTCGATGGCATAGGTGGTCCAGAACACTCGACGGCGCAGTTCATATTCATCCTCGGACAATTTCCAGCTATCGTTGTGTCGGTGTAGACCGAGCTCAATCGCCAACTATTCAAACATTCAGCAAGCTTGAAACTCATTGGAAGTGCTAACTGACTTACTCTCATTGCAATTCCTCCCACGTGCCATTGTTTATTGTCCGATGGGCGATGAGAAGCATATACAGATACAAGGTTGAGGATTTGGACTAAGGAGATGCGTGGCGCTAGATTTTGTATCCCGGACTCGAGCACATTGATAGCCTTTCGATACAACGTCTCAGCTGATAAGCCCTGCGCAGAAGCGGCGTGATACTCTTGAATCCCCGGCTCCCTCTGTAACTCATTGAGAAGATGTGCCTGTTCGGCATGGATGGCACCCATTGACATAACCAAGTAGAAAATGACAGTGGTGTCGCTGCTTTCTTGCGGGTGATGACTGGATTTGCTGAGCGTCTCCAGCTTGGTCACATAGCGAGATGTGAAGAGAGGATATATGCTGTGAACCCATCGTGTGTAGCATCGCAAGAGAAACGGGAAGGTCTCAGATGTTTTCCAGTTCTCAGGTGCAAACACAGGTGTCATTCTGTCAGCCAAAGAAGAGACCGAATGGTTATCGGCGTTATATGCCGGCTCATTATTGCTTGAGGAAAATGAACGAGCCACGTTGGCCATATATTTTGCGAAGAAAGAGCCACTGGATGCGCCCAGATAGCGGACTTCACCGGTGGCATTCAGTGCCAGCAAGCTGATATCTGGATCAACGTCATGAAGTCTATCCGACCGGTCTTCACTTGGGTGTACTGAAGATCGGCGATACTGGGGGGTCTGCAATGGTGTTACGTTCGATATTCCTGCAGGAGCGCCCTCTTCTTCGTGGTGGGTAAGGTCATTCTTGTGCAAGAGGATATCTAGAGAAGTACCAGTCCGGACTTGTCGAATGTCAACTCCAAAGATGCGATGGATCTCCTGTTCCAGCCAGGAAACCCTCTGTGACGCGTCGGAGAGAGTAACGATCTCTCCCTCGGATGAGAAACGACCCGTCACGCGGCGGCGTCTCTCGTGTGGTCTACAAATGGCTTGCACGCGAAGGCAATTCCGACAGCTTGGACTGGCCCCGTCACACTGTCATAGTGATTAGTGAAATCTATAGATATCGCCGATGCATACTGACTACCCACTTTTATCTTGCGTTCATGGCATAGAGCACACGCCTTTCGGGACTTCATGCGGGACTGCATCGACATTTATCTGTGACAAAGTGGATTAGTATCTGGAATCTCTCGCCCCGGCGACATGCATCCCCTACCGAAGAGTCTATCTGACCGCTATCCGAGGGTTCTTCGTAATGGGTGGCGATGGCCTGATGCTTGAAGGATTGCGGGTCTTTTCGGCGTTTCAAACGCCGTCACGAGAATGTCACGTGACCATGGATCCTGAATTTGGCCCACCGGAACCGCCATGAACTGGTTCCTTCACGCCATGCTTTAATTGAAAAGGAAAGACAGATTTTCAAAAGAGGGTATCTATGATGCGTCACCAGCTGAGTATATCTTTGTTCCGTCGACAGGTCTGGATTATTCATGTTCTGCTGCCCTCTGTTTAAGATTGATGTAGAAACCCGACAAGTCAGTAGTACTCACTTAGCCGGGTGCTTGATGAAGCAGCATTCCCAGCGATTGGCAGGCCCATGGAATAAACTCCAGTCCACAGTCTGCAGCGAAAAGGTATCTTGGCAATTCTTGAGCCGATCTACCGGATTCTCACCCCCAGAAAGAACCTTCTGCACTACTAAACTAACACCCGAAGCCGAAACTCCGAATCGCCGGGACCCAGAATACTGCTTGCAGGATCCAGCTCGAACGACTTATCTTGCGTCCTATATAAGTATCGCGTTTGACGTGACCAATGAAATTAGTATCAGTAGTCTGCCACCCGAAGAGTTATCATAGCCCCCTCTCCCCCGCTTTTCGGGGAGATCTGGGGTACTTATATAGCCAGCAAGTAGACCTAGTAGATTGCTAGACACTCCCACGAACCTAGTCCTGCATACTGTCCGAGAAATGTTCACCAAAGAGAAGCCCAACCCCTTGTTCGATACTCCCGAGAACAATGCCAATGATATTGAGGCTGGCCCCCACGACAATGTTACCGACTCGCAGAATGCCTCCAAGTCTCTGCAACGAGGTCTAAAGTCCCGCCATGTGGGCATGTTTTCCATCGCCGGTGCAATTGGCACCGGCTTGCTCATCGGGAGTGGAACGGCCCTATCGAGGGGTGGGCCGGCTAGCATGTTTATAGCGTATACGTTTGTCGGAATGCTGGTCTTGAACATCATGTCTGCTCTCGGTGAGATGGCGGTCTACATGCCCATGGATCAAGGGTTCGGTGGGTATGCGTCTCGCCTGGTGGATCCTGCGTTCGGGTATGTTCCTCAAGTCAATGTTGAAATCTTGACATAACCCATATTGACTGAATTTAGATTCGCGACTGGAATGAACTATTTCCTGAAATACGTGGTATTGTTGGCCAACAACCTCACTGCTTCGGGCATTGTGATGCAGTACTGGCTACCCGATGTTAATGTTGCGGTGTGGGTGGTTTCATTCGCAGTTCCCATCATTCTGATCAATGTAATGCCCACACCTATGTCCACAGCCAACTCCATACTAACATAATGGCTCTTTTGCTCCGCAGTTCGCGCCAGTCAAATACTTCGGCGAGGTGGAGTTCGGCGCAGCATGCATCAAGACCGTCACCATCGTCGGACTGATGATCCTCTGCCTTGTCATTGACCTGGGAGGCAGTCCTCAAGGACGAATTGGATTCAGATATTGGAATAACCCCGGAGCCTTCAAGGAGTACCTGGTTGATGGGCCCACTGGCCGTTTCCTCGGTTTCTGGGCGTGCGTTACCAATGCTGCCTTTGCCTATATGGGTAGCGAGATGGTCGGTATGACCTTTGGTGAAGCAAGCCGTCCATGGAATACGATTCCCAAGGCCATTAATGCGACGTTCTGGCGTATCTCATTTTTCTATATTGGTGGTGTCTTCTGTCTGGGTCTCGTCGTGTCCTCCTCGAGTGACCGCCTGATTGACGCTACTAAGGCCAGTACCGGTGCAGGTGAGTTCAACACGTATGAGCTCTCATTGATCATTACTTTATTGCTAATGCACACAGGTGCCTCGCCGTTCGTTGTTGCCATTGTTGACTCTGGAATTGCGGTACTTCCTCATATAATCAATGCTTGTCTTTTGATCTTCGTCCTCAGTGCGGCCAACACAGGTTAGTCCTTGATACAACCTGATACTACTTCCCTGCAAATTCTGACATGACAAATAATAGACATCTATATTGCTGCTCGAACCCTATACGGACTGTCCAAGGACGGCTATATCCCCTCCATATTCAGGATCACCAAGCGCTCAATCCCAGTCTACGCGGTCGGGTTTGCATCTATCTTTTTCCTCCTTGCTCTGCTAAATATCAGCTCTGCCAGTACCGTGGTCTTCGGATATCTGGTGTCGTTGTCCACAATCCTTGGCATGTTGAATTGGGTCAGCATCTTGGTTTCCTACCTTTTCTTCCAGCAAGGGATGAAAGCTCAAGGAATCAGCCGAGATGTGCTGCCCTTTGCGGGCAAATTCCAGGAGCAACGAGCGATGGCAACGCTCTTTTTCACAGCGCTTATTATCCTTACAAGTGGTGAGTTTAGCGTCAGCTAGGTGATCATTTTACCCCAAGCTAATCTCGGCACATTATAGGATTTGCCAATTTTGTCCATGAATTCAACGCAAAAGGGTTTGTCGTGAGCTATGTTGGAATCGTATTGTATATCTTTTGGATTGTTTCCTACAAGCTCTTTAGACGGACAAAATTTGTCGGCTTCAAGACTATGGATATTACTACTAATATTGTGACGAAGGAATATGTCGAGCAATTGGAAAGGGAATATTTGCAGGAATAGGTTTTATGTTATCCTTAGTTATTTTGTTTGTATATAGCCTCCAGCACCTTATTCGGTGCACGCACATGTATCTGTCCTATGAAAATATTCCAAAAATCTCATACTCTTCACCTTCCCGTGCTCTGAAACTGTCGTGTTGAGATTGCAGAGTGATTATTAAACACGAGATGATACCTTAGTTCGACAAGTTCGACAGGGTCTCTCTACACGATATGCTAAACCCTCGTCTTAAGATATCGGTCGCAGCGGTGGGCCCTGCACTTTCCCACATAACAGCACCACCCACAATGATCCATCGCAAAGTCCAACCGGGGAGATAACCCAACCCCATTACACTGACGATAGCGATGACAGAAGGAAATAGGATTCTCGGATCTGGACGAAAGAAAAGCGGATCCCTTCCGGCACTTGAAACGCCGCCTCCCCAACATATGACGGCGTTTCGGCGTTTCTTCAGTCAGCCGATATCGTGACACCCTATTTCGCAGTGATATAAGAAGAAACAAGCACGCAAGGGGGGCTGGTTCTAAATATCAATCGGACTTCCTCTCCTTCACAGAATCGCTAATCATCATGGCCAACGTTGTAACACCGATCGCTGCCAAGTTGCACATCTCCCCGACGCTCGGGATCAATGAGCTTGTACTCAAGACTCGTGCCGAGGGCAAGCACGTCGTGCATTTGGGCTTCGGCGAGGCGACGTTCCCCATCCAGAAAGATGTTCTTGAGATTCACAGAGAGAGTTCGAATACGACGAGTTACATGCCCGTTGCAGGCACAGAGGAATTGCGCAAGGTGTGTTTGTATTCCGATGGTTTAGCATGGAGAACGGCCTTGTTGACAGGATCATCTAGTCGATCGCGCAATTCAATGCGGAGAGACTGGGCGTTTCTATAAGCCCTGAGCAGGTCGTCGTTGCTCCTGGATCAAAGCCTCTGCTTTTTGCCCTTTTCGATATCCTCCAGGGTGATGTGCTGCTTCCCCGGCCGTCGTGGGTCAGCTATGAGCCTCAGGTTCTGCATGCTGGAAAGAAGCTATTTTGGGTCGAGACTGATGCCATTGACCGTCACACTATTACTGGTACTTTCTGCAATCGCACGAGGATCTATAACGCACCAACGCTGACATCTGTAATAGAGGCCTCTCTGACGGCTACCTACGAGAAAGCCATCTCCGAGGGAGCCAACCCTCGCATTATGCTCGTCAACAGCCCTTCAAACCCCACGGGGCATGTGTTCTCCGCCGATTGCGTTCAAGTCATCAAGTCCTTCTGCAAGGCCAAGGGCATCGTTCTTATCACCGATGAGATCTATTCTGACATTTGCTTCGATGAAGCTCAGAATGCTATCAGCGCTTTCGACAGCAGCCCGAGCGACTCCGAGACTGTCATCCTCACTAGTGGGCTCTCGAAGGTATGCAACGTCTTCGCAGAAGAATATACGAAACTCGCTGATCTCAATGCCATAGACATATTCTGCCGGTGGCTGGCGCGTTGGCTACGCCATCTTCCCCCCTTCACTAACCGGCGAAACCATCCGCAAGACGATCCTCGCGTACGCGTCGGAATGCTGGTCCGCCGCCTCGGCTCCGGCCCAACTGGCCTCGGTCAAGGCCTTCTCAACTTGCCCTGAGATGAACACGTACCGCAAGTCCGTGACAGCGCTGCACAGGTACTGCACTACGAGACTGTACCAGGCACTCAAGGCCTTGGGTCTGGATGTGGGCAAGCCCGGCGGCGCCTTCTATGTGTATCCTTCTTTCTCGCCGTATTTAGCTCAGCTCAACAAATTGGGAGTTTTCACTAGTGCCGATCTGTCTCGATGGTTGATCTCGGAATGTGGTTTGGCTGCTCTGCCGGGCTCTGCGTTTGGAGAGGACGACAATGGTCCGGTCTGCGGACGCTTCAGACTGCGCATGGCGACGAGTTATCTGTATTTTGCGGATGAGGCTGATCGATATGAGAACGGTTATGCCTTGCTTGAGGCTTGTGCTGCTGGTCAGGATATTGAGCTTCCGTACTTGGAAGAGGCGATTTTGGTGCTTGGGGCTGCTGTCGAGAAGCTGAGGGCTGTTCAAGTCGATGATTCGGTTGCGTTGACGCCGGTGCGGGCACATGTATGATTGAATATGACTGTATGGTGGGACTAGACATTACAAATTAATTTGCATACACGGATATCCACCTCAGTATCTTCTTTTCTAAACTTCTTGGGTTTTCTGTGTGTTTTGTACGTGTTGGAAATCAGTTCACTCTTCTGAACGCCTCCACACCCCAAATCACCTTAGGCACATAGAATATTGCATCAGCCCTTAACGGTCTATAGGCCACATTTTGAAACATAAAATGATCGCTGGTAGTCTCTGATACCGCACTGAGCTTTTGAAAGCGTGGTCACTACCTTTGTTTTCATGACAGCGTCCTGGTTTATATATCCCGAGACAACCCGCACTGGGCTTCTAGATTTACTAGATTTACCACGACGTGTTATGAAAGCCATTTGAATATTATCCGGAGCGATCGCGCATGATTGCTGCGTATTTGGACCCTGAACATCATCTTTTCAGAGTCGACATCTTATTTTGCTATATGTGCGGCTCGTAAGCATACGTCTCCCCACGGAGCCAGAGTGCACCTGCCAGCATCGCTGCAAGAGGCTAGTTTAATGCGAAATCCGGTAGCTCAGCGGCTAAAGCGCACTTCCCAATCATTTCCCTTATCCGATGGTTACTAAAATTGGGGCGTGTCGTCATTGTTGCCATTCGGATGGCCCTCTCTAACGGATAGACGTCCAATTCTGCCTTGTCAGCTATATTTTTTGGTTTTTGATGGAGGTAGGGCCCTGCCAAAAATGCCGCAGTGGTCATAAACTCTATTGAAAAATATTTGGGGATTTTCAAAAGGTGAAGTGTCCTCCAGTGGGAGACATCAGCCCTGACTCAGGGGATCCGGATCCGCCGGAAACGATCCTGGACGACGACGACGACGACGACGACGAAAACCGCTCGTCAGATGGCCGGTTCTAGTGAAATATTCATCCGCGGGTCTATTACTACTGCGAGTGACGGTAAAAGGAGCGGTTAAATGCGTGTCTGACTGGGTCTCTTCGCCTTCTCCTCTTTTTTTCTCCTGGTTCTGCTCCACATCTCTTCTGACCCAGACAGTGTGGGTATCCCCGCATCTCCTGATTTCTCCCCCAGATGATGGTTGTCCGCTCCATGGGCAGGTCAACTGAAGACATAGCATACGGTCTTTGCAAGAAAAAGATGACATTCGGACGGGATCCTAGCGTGGCTGCATCATCGACGGGGATAGAATCCTTCCGCCGGCAGAGCAAGAGCCAAGGCGCTCTAAGCGACTCAAGGCGTCAGCCACGAAGCTTAACTCCGGCGTCGGCACATTGATCCTGGCATGTCCCGATATTACACCGATGATGACGGTCCTGGCATTCGGATGCCCTGCTACGGAGAGGGCCAAATGCATCTCCAGTCCACTCAGCACCCGACCTGGCCATATCCCCGACACTTCCGGCGGGCCCCACGGGGCAAAAATACCCGGGGAAGACGAATCGGATGAACTCTGGTTAAATCGGCCCCTCGTTCATGGCCCGATGGTCGCTGGCATTGGGTGGTAGGGCCTGGTGTGGTGCATCAAGTTGTTGGATTCCGAGGCCGATGCGCTATGGCCGATGACCAGGGGGTTCCTCTTGACCCGTTGCCTTAATATCTCACTCGGCCCCCCCGGGACGAGTGCTTCTGTTCACCACAAAGAGAATCTGCCCCTGCTGCTGTATTCTGCCATATCATTCTTCATTTCGTCGGTCTCTTTCTTCTTTCTCCTTTGCAACCATGGCCGGTGGAGGCGCTGCCGAGGGCATCTCCGGCAAGCGTGCCCAGCTCGCCGAGGGCAGAGTTGGATGGCGCGGTCTATTCCACAGCAAAAAGACGTTTGGAATTTCACTGTTCGCATCACTGGGTGGATTGGTATACGGATGTGCGTGTTTTCAATGTCCTCGTCCTTGAGAATTCCGCTGATAATCATCCAGATAACCAGGGAATGTTCGCGCAAATCCTTACGATGCCTTCCTTTATCGCGGCGGTATAGTTTCTCCATCTTGAGAGCGTTCGAATCACTACTTATACTGTATAGACCAATGGCTACGCTGCGGAGCCTTCCACCGCACAGGGAATGTTGACCTCAATCCTTGAACTCGGTGCCTGGCTGGGAACCTTGATCAATGGATACCTCGCCGATGCAACCGGTCGTCGTGTCACTGTCGTCATTGCTGTCTTCATCTTCTGCGTTGGTGTCATTGTCCAGGCTTGTACCGAGAACAAGGACTACGTGTACGCTGGCCGATTCGTGACGGGTTTGGGTGTCGGTAACCTGAGTATGATTGTGCCGTTGTATAACGCTGAACTGGTACGCTCCGACCTATTTCCAACCAATGCATTCATGCATACTGACAATCGGCAAGGCTCCCCCAGAGATCCGTGGCTCGCTCGTGGCTGTCCAGCAGTTGGCCATCACCTTTGGTATCATGGTCAGTTTCTGGATTGGCTATGGAACTAACTTCATTGGTGGTACCGGTGATGGTCAATCCATCGCTGCTTGGGAAATTCCTGTGTGCATTCAGATTCTACCGGCCCTCGTCTTGGCTGCCGGCATGCTGCTGTTCATGCCCCAGTCTCCGCGTCACCTGATGAATCAAGGTCGCGAAGAAGAATGTCTTCAGACGTTGGCCCGCCTTCGCGAAGCCTCGGTGGATGACATGCTTGTTCGCATTGAGTTCCTCGAGATCAAGGCGCTGCGTACCTTTGAGGTCGAGACGGCCAAGAAGAGGTATCCCCAGTATCAGGATGGCTCGCTTAAGAGTCGCTTCATGATCGGTGTCAATGATTATCTCTCCCTGATCACCGATAAGTCGCTTTTCAAACGGACTACTGTCGCAGTAAGTTCGTTCCCGCTGATTTCGTCTGGCAGCACTGACTCGTATAGTGTATGATCATGGTTTTCCAGCAGTGGAACGGTATCAATGCGTGAGTCTGCCTTCTCCTTCTGAATTGATCGATGGTTTATCTAACAAGATGTAGAATCAACTACTATGCGTAAGTCTCTCGATTAAGCCAGCATTTTTTGTCATACCTAACCATCACGCAGCCCGCAAATCTTCGAGGATCTCCATCTTGGTGGTAACACGACCTCTCTCCTGGCGACCGGCGTTGCCGGTATCTTTGAATTCGTCTTCACCATCCCTGCCGTGATCTGGGTCGACAACATTGGACGAAAGAAAATCCTCATCGCAGGTGGTATCGGCATGGCTGTCTGCCACTTCATCGTTGCCGGCATCATTGGCTCCTACCAGCATACTTTTGATACTCACCGGGGTGCTGGATGGGCCGCTGTTGTGTTCGTCTGGATCTTCATCATCAACTTTGCCTACGCCTGGGGTAAGCCTTCGAGCCCTACACGACCGATGCAACCATCCACTAACTTGTATAGGTCCCGTCGCGTGGATTGTTGTGTCCGAAGTGTTCCCACTAAGCATGCGCGCCAAGGGCGTCAGTATCGGTGGTAGCAGCAACTGGGTAAGTTCTCCGATGAGGGACCCTCTTATAAGCCTTGATCTAATAGTATCTACAGTTGAACAACTTCGCGGTCGGTCTTGCCACCTCCCCATTCATCAAGACGTCCAACTTCGGCACCTTTATCTTCTTCGGTTGTATCACTACCATCGGTGTTCTCTACGTGTGGTTCTTCGTCCCGGAGACAAAGGGCCGTACTCTTGAGGAAATGGATGAATTGTTCGGCTCGCATGGAATGGCGGTTGAGGATGAGACGCGCAAGCGGGAGATCGAGCGGGAGATTGGTCTGTTGGCTCTTCTGGGTGAGGAGGCTGAGCAGTTCGCGGGTGAGAAGAAGATGACGGAACATGCTGAGGATGAGTCGTCAACCCATGATGAGAAGCGTTGAGGTGGTCTTGACGGGGTATGGTGTTTTGCAATGACTGGGGGGATGTAGCCGATCAACGTGAATGGGAATATACGTGTCTACTTTTTGCCATTTTCATACATTACGGAATGACTAGAAGCAATGGAGTCATTGATGAGAAGAAAGAAACTTAATTATTCTAACTGAAAGAACAGCTCAAGGCTTCTAGTACCACAGTACGCCTGAATTAGTCGTAATCATAGTATCGATTTACCTAAAACAGCTGGGTAACTCACGTCTGCTGTGCGGGTGTCTGCTCCACACTCCGATGAAGCCATATAACGACGTACAATCGAGCCATTCAGACAAATGGTAGCTGGCTAGGTCATGCCATATTTCATGTGGAGATTGAGAAATCTCAGAAGATATAAGGCAATACCGGCGGTGGGCCAAGTACCTCTGCATTCCTCAGATATTCATCGATGCCAAAGGGTGCTCGGGTAGCTTAGTAGTCCGAGGGACCAGAATACTTTTTCGATGAATCCAGTGAGAAATGTTGCAATAACATCTTGAATCCTATTCGACATTGAGTTTATTTGTGCTTTCACGGTGAATTTACCATGAAAGTTTTGCTAAGCGCTTCCCGATCAGTTACTTGATATAGATCAGTGATGTGAATACGAGAATTCACTGATTGGGAAAGAGAGCGATGGCAAATTCTCCCCTGCTCAATCACTTAGAAGAGCCGAGCCATTATATCTTTCTAAAGTGCTTCAGTGGCATATACGAGGCATTTCCACTCCTGTTGTGGCTTGTCCCTTGGTAGTCATAGTCTTCAAATGGTATAGGCTGGCTGGCATTCACTGCAGGAACCGAATGACTGGCAAAAAGAGCCTATCCAGCGCACTATTCTACCATCATATCACCGCAAATCGCAGTCTTTAATGTATATTTCTATTTTATACAAGTGAATAACCCTGCATTGACTGATCTGCATCTGACAGGCCTCCCCGTGAATGTCCGAGAATGAACCGCGATATCCCGAATTCGCAGCCTGCCACTCACGTCATTCAGAGCCCAGCCCGAGTCGGCTTCGATCGGGACCACGGAATCAAACCCGGGGTACCCATTCCGGGGCGCAAAAAAACCAATTCTCTTGGGCCGACTGCAAGACTTCTTGGATTCAGGCTAAATAGAGCGGGATTTTTACCCGTACAGATCTCGGCCTTGGCAGGGACTGACCGGCTTTCGGGACTATGGATGATATTTTCTGTACATGTATGTCAGAGACAGATTTTGGCGTTCTCACAACGGAGTACTTGTCCTTGTTGCGGTAGTATGATGTTGGGCCAAGTAAGATACTGCCCAACATTGGCATAAGCGGGAGGAGTCGCTCTGGAGTCTAGATATTTCGATCCAGGGCTTCATTCTGGCCGTTCGGTCAGAACAATCAAGATCCTTCATGCCCTCTAGTGCCATGCCTCTGTTCGTTCCAGCCCTTCCATGCTGGATGACATTAATCTTCATCACGATGACTCAAAGTCAAGATGACGGCCACTGAAAGGGGCAACGTTCTGTGTAGACTTCAGATGCTATCGTCTACTGTGCTCTCTGTATATATAATGGCTGGCTGGATTACTCAAAATTAATGACAAGAATGTAATGACACAAATGGAACCAAGTCATTGGTTTTTCTGCACTCTCGGCTTGGCGATTCCGAGTTTGATTTTATGGAATGCGGTAAGGCTCTGTTATTTAGTGTGAATATTAGTGAAAAAAGATGTCAAGGTGCTCAGAGAATTCGAATGGTGAATATAGGGCCTGTAGAGCCTCGCCCCGCCGATATTGTTGTCTTGGCATAATGTTTCGAGAGGACTTGGAGGAAAGAGATGAAGCCTATGATGAGGGGATCTCGCCAATCTGTGCGTCTACCTCCTTGTGTCTGGTGCTGTAGGAGAAAGAGGAGGAGGAAATAGAACAAGTACTCCGTACATACAGAGGTCGCACCTAGTCACATAGTCTCTATCGGGCAGTTAGCTGTCAACATAATGAGAAATCATTCCAAGCGGACGATTGGGTGACGGATAAATTCAATAAGCCAACGTTTACCAACATCTTGGGTGAGGCGTATGGCGTGTGACTGAGTGTTTGATGGCGCCATTCCCTGATAGAGTTGGCTGGCGGTAGTGAATGATGAATTATGATCCAATTATGGTGGGCGACCTACATAAGGTCAAGGGCCCCCTGGTGCTTTGCATGCCATCTTCCATCAAAAGCTGGAAAGACGTTCTCTCTTTATCATCCCTCCCCACCTTCTCTAGTTGGATCGACTGCATTACGCCCTTTGGATGTGTCCAAAAAAATTTTTTGATCTAGCCTTCATCCTCCATGTAAAACCTTCATCCTATCTATCCTCTTTCTCTGCGCACCATCCAATCCCCATAACCTCATCCCGCCAGCTTGACTGAAAGACCGGATATGTCCTCTAATGGTCCGTTTGACGAGGTCATGCTTGGTAAACGCGTGGCTCTCTTGACCAAAATTCAAGAGTATCTCGACGAAATCGAGCTTGACCTTGACCAGGGACTGTGGGCTGCACTGTGGCTGAGCGACGTGGATTCTCTCAAAGAGCTTGCCAACTATCCCAAGATCCTTGTGAGCGAATTCCGCGCTCATTCTGTTGCTGCAGTTGTCAAGACATGTAAGTTGGTTGAACCCCCCATCTCAATCACTCTCTTTCATACAATTAGGTTAACTAACTTTCGATATAGGGGCGACTAAGACGCGAGAATCGAGAGATAGTCGCGATTCCCCTCGCAATACCCCCCCACCCAAAAAAATACGTTCGAAGACGGCGGCAGATTTTGTAAGTCTATTCGATCTCAAACATACCAGTCCGATCACGAATGACCGACTCATAGGCGTTAGAACGGGACAAAAATAGTTGTCTGTTGACTCAGACAGGTGAACCCTTAGAAGTGGCACATATCTACCCTTTCGGCCTTGGTAGCAGAGAGGGCACGTTGTCTCAAAAGCTGTTCTGGAACACTCTGGAGTTCTTTTGGTCCAAAGAGAAGATCCAAGCCTGGAAAGCTGCTGTCATGGGCCCTGAAGGCACAGAAACCGTCTCAAACCTCCTTACACTTTCGTTGGACGCCCACAAGCTCTAGAGCATGGCGAGATTTGCCCTCAAGCCAATCAGCCTGAATGAAGAAAACACTGAACTTACTGTCCAGTTTTTCTGGCTTCCAGCGCCGGAGTATCGCCTCCACCGTCCGGCTTTCCCTCCTCCTGATGACGGCAAGCTTTCGAAAACCAGTGCCGAGGACGGAACGTTCTACAATCACATTGACAAAAAGGTCCTGTGCTCCGGTGATGAATTAGTCTTTAGGACCGCGGACCCTGTTGAGCAGCCTTTACCATCGATGGAAATCTTAGAAATGCAGTGGAACCTCGTTCGTATTCAGGCATTGAGCGCCGCGGCCGATGTTGATGACAATATCCTTTGGCCCGATTTCAAGCCTCTTGGGTTTGAAGATCCGAGGCCGGTCTCTGATTAAAAGCACTGCCCTAGAAAACTGAAGCCTCTATGTGCCCAGATTAAACAAAAGATGATTTATAGCCATATCTAGTCATCCAGGTCGACAATATATCCTTGTCGGTCCAGCGACCGATTGTACATCATTCCAAACCATCTAGAAGAGAACGCCTTTGGTCTGAACACCCTTTGTAAGCTTGATGTCCCTAATGACGAACATCCAGATAAGAGAAAGCGCCATGATGGCTGTACCCGCAATCAACATCTTGCTCTGCGTTTCGGCATAGGCAAGAGAGATTGCAGTTCGAACATCAGTTCCCCTTTCGTAGCTCAGCTGCACATCAAGAGAGTCGTAGATTGTTTCCCAGTCCGCCTCGGCGGAATCGGGCAGCAGACGCTGCAACGACCCAGGGAGGGTATGCGTCCAGATTGCTCCAGAGATACTACTACCCACCGCGCCGCCCATAGATCCAAAGACGCCCAAGAAAGCGAGAGCCGATGCAACGTTGTTGTGGTCCGACGCAGCCAGCACAGCAACCTGTTGCACGATAATCATGGTACCACCACCCAGTGCGATGAAGATCTGACACATGATCTGGTAGCCGATGGACCAGTTTGGCTTGCGGAAGTAGATCATCAGTCCGACTCCGAGCATATATAGAGGCACCGACCAGAGAAGCAGCCAACGGAACCTGCACGTTCTCCGAATGAGGAATCCGACACCCAGCAGCCACACACCAGAAACCACGTCGAAGATGCTGCTGATGTAGCCGGCTGTTGTGATGCTCGTTCCGTAGACGACCTGGAGGTACGACGTCCAGTAGCCGTTCCAGCAGTAGTATGCGATCTGATAGCAGACGTCGAGGAGACAAGCACCCATCACGGTCCTGGAGGCCAGAACCTCCCAGGGAAGAAAGGGAACTGGGGCGACAAAACGCTCGACTAATGCAAACGCAATGAGACCCGCAATACCGATCACGAGCATAATTATAATGTGGGCAGAGCGCCAATCATCAGCGGCAGCGCCTGCGAGAGTGAAGGGGAGAAGGAAGAGGACGAGACCGGCAGCGAGGAGGATGACACCGAGCACTACAACATTTAGTTGGCGATCATTGATCAAGGTATGGTTTACTCACGATCAAACTCGATCACGTAATAGATGATGCTCTGGACGAAGGTCCTGCTGCTGCGCTCCTTGGGCATCCAGAGGCCTTTCTTCTTCGCCTTCAGGCGGTTGATTTGAAGGAGCAGGAACATTGGAAGTGCAACGACGGGGAGCACAATAGCGAAACATCCGTATGCCCAGCGCCAATTGAAGTCGTAGAAGTGTTCCGATGCCGCTGATCCAGCAAACGCGGTGATGATGTATGGAGAGGATGTGAAGGCATAGGCAAGACCTCGATCACGTAGGCTAGATGTATCGGCCGTGATGACATCGACACTAAATATAATGCCAGTGAATCCGATGTTGTAGAAGACCTAAGTACGAGTAAGCCTCATGGAGTCAGAGTGAAATAGAGGAAGCTGACTTGTGCAGCACAGTAGATGGCAATGTCTTTGCATGTGGCAGACAGAATAAGTCCCAAAGTAGCAAAGACTGCCATGATAAGGAAACCGATGGAGCGGTCCCAAAGATTCAAAATCTTCGCCAGGGGCATATAGGTGGCTGCCGCCATAACACTGGAAACCACTGTAATCACTGGAATCAAAGAATGCGATTCAAATCCACTGGTCACATAGGCAGATAAATTGCCGGTAATAGAGGACTGGAATGCATTCACAAAGTATAGCAGCCACATCCTAGTAAACCCCTTGTCAGCTTTGGTCAGGATATTACGCGGTCACTTCTGCACCTACAGGATATAAGCCACTGTCAACGACGTCTTCGTCCATGTCAACGTAATAGCCTCAGCCTGTGTCACACCATCCTGAGCATTTTCATTTGGCATGTCATGCTTTGCACCCTTGACGCCTTCATCAGGACCCATCTCTGTGACATTGCCCGCTTCGACCACCTTGCCCGAAGGGTAGCTCGGGGGAGCCTCTTCGATAGATGGAGAGTCTGAAGACGTGAATAACTTCTTATGAAGCCCAAAAATCATTGTGATTTTGTCGTGGACGACTCAGGCTGCCACGATTTAGGGAGGGAATGTTGCTGATCAGACGAGGGATGCGAGACAGCTTCCTCCCACCTTTTTTAGCTGGATGTCTCCATGACTAACTCCCATCGAAGAGAACAGACCGGAGATAGATCGGACCATGTCTGGGCCCTCAATTGGTGGATTCGAGGTAGCGTAGAACGGTGGGACCCTACCTAGGTATTTGTCACGAGTCAGCCCATCGGGTTTGTTCTAAAAAGACAGCAGGATGGATACGATGGGGCCGTTATCTGGTATTTTATCTTTGCCGTGCAAATACATAGTCCCATCAAAACAGATTGGAACCTGAAACATTGGAAATTTCCACATACATCCGCTATTGACCTCAGTTATCGGAAGTATCAGTTATCTTACACGCAGCAACATATTAAACAAGTATTGACTTCCAGAATTCATCCAATCCAACTAATTTACTAGGAAATAGTCACTATATAGAAAGGATGGTATGGAACGCCTCTGGCAGGTCACTGGGTTAAGTGGGCACGGGCTTCCCCGTCCTAGTTGTTCCCCACTACGTATCAACAGGACAGGTCAGGGATTGCTGTCAAGCAATTGATGCTCCGCAGGCAATCTCTGGGAAAGAATCATTCAGCCCATATCCCTTTGAAGAAAAGAACAAAAACCTTCTGTGCGGGCCGTTCTCTGCTAGGCTCGGCTGTCGGACAATCCCTTACGTGAGTAGTTACGTGGATTATCAGGGAAGGAGATGGTGCCAAGGCTGTAGGGCGCCACCGACCCTCTATCAATCTAATCAGATAATCCTGTCTGATCAATTTGGCTTTTACCGCCCCCGTCCGACGTGCAGGGTGAAACATACGGAGTAGATGTCTTACCGTGTCACAATGTGAGCTGCAAGAACCATAAGAGTCTAGTCTAACTTTACGATTTCCTTACTGGCTGGTGAAGGTCAAATCCATAACCCACTCATACCATCAGGTCATGTGTTTGTTGAAACGCTGGGTACCTTCGGGTGTATTACCTACTTACACGCGGGATTGAGAATTACTAGTATCTACCACACGATACACAACCCCACGCAAGCCTCCGCAAGACCCAAGATTAGAGCTTGATATTAACAAGCTCACAAAGGAAAAATGTCGGGCTCGTCCCGCTAGTCAATTCCATGGCTCGCTCCAGGTCCCAGCCCATTGGACATGTTCCTAATATCGCCAAACTATCGCCTTGAACGACTTCGCTCAGCCGGTCACTGCAGGGCTTGAATGAAGGGTCCGGCCATCTCCGACGCCAGCTTGAATAGAGCCACCGTGACCGGCTCCACCGACTCCACTACTACGTGTAGATTGCCCGTAGTGGACAGGATTCTCTTCAAGACGTTGGGGGCTTTTCCACGTGCACGACTCGGAGATTGAGGCCCCGAGGGATTCATCTCCGCAATACTGGTGCGTGAGCTCTGGCTTTCGGGCTTTCTCAACGGTTTTTCCAGGTCTCATTGCTCTATGTGCTGTTCTTCTTGTTCCTTTCATCGATATGGATGCCTTCCGGCGCGTAGGATGCCGGGACAATGGCAATGACGGAGCTTGGTCATAAGGGGTCAAGACATGTTCTTAGTAGATAATTTTCCAAATAATTCAATATTTTATTACTCAAAAAAGGCATACATCTGCAGGATTGTTTTGACTGCAGTCTCATTCTTCCATTCGAGACTTATGAGGGCTAAATAATGTCACAAGCAACGCAGCACCCTCATGGTTAAAGACAAAAGCAGAGAATACATCGAAGTCGCATAAGATTACTCTCTCTATGCTAAAAATTCTCGGCGTCTTCAAAGCTGGGCTCTACGGCTTTGACCACCCCCCCAGTTTACCCTCTCAACTAAACAAGGAGCATAAGACCGAAGGCAATCTAATCAGATAGCTGTTCGGCAGCTTCCTAAATTTAATGATATCTAGAATTGGGTCTCTCACTTAACGCCGTTAGTGTACCAAAGCCTGTCTGACTGTCGGAAAAATTCTCTCTCGTTTTTAGGTGATCCCTGGGTGGCAGTACCAGGTTAGGGTCCATGTGCGCTTGTAATGCGCGTAGTATTGACTAAACCGATATTCATCACGTATTACATTGTTGAAACCAGCCATAATTAAAATAGACTTCACGTTTCGGCGGTGAAATTAGCTGATAGCCCAGTTCATTTTTTCCAATTTGATTGTCTCAGTGGTGACCATGATTCCGACCAATGGCGGACCAATCCACTCTCGGATTCAGCCGACTTCGGCAATATCTTGTCTCAGACTGACAGAAACTGATTGATAAGATGTGTAGTTTGGGAAATGCGACGAATGGTCTCAGTCTCACTGCCTATGCGAGTTTGAGCGACACTCTGGGTGCCTCTCTGTAAGTTGAACATTGTGCATCCTTCCTCGGTATCCAAGAGAATCCGAATTTATCACCAGGGAATTAGTATGTACTCGAAATTCTGGCCCAAGGGCGGCCTCCCTGGTATCCTTCATCATTATGTACGTCTTTCATCTACCAACAGCGCCACGAAGCACCTCTGACACCCTCTTTAGACAGAAACCTTGGTCACTTTTGAATATACAAAACCTTCTATTCGCAAACCGCACAGTCTCCTTTTTGTCGGTGGACTGGGCGATGGCCTCGCTACCACATCCTACATGGCAGATCTTGCCCGTGCTCTCCAACCAACGGAATGGTCACTTTTCACCTTGACTCTCACCTCATCCTATCAGTCCTGGGGACTAGGACATCTGGACCGTGATACAGACGAGATCGCCCAGTGTCTGAATTACATCAAAGACTACAAGACATCTACATTTGGACCCGGGAAGATTGTCCTCATGGGCCATTCCACCGGAAGCCAGTGTGTGGTTCACTACCTCTCTCGCCCCAATCCCCATATTACCACTCCATCTTTTGATCCCGATCTGGAGCATGTCGTCCGTCTCCCCCTCGATGGTGCAATCATGCAAGCACCTGTCTCCGATCGCGAGGCCATCCTCTGGGTTCTGTCGGAGGGGATCGGTGGAAAGACGCCCAGCGAGCTGCGCATCGTATACAGTAAACTTGAAACAATGGCGAAAGAAGCTGCCGCACAAGGAAGCGACTCCGACACCTTGCTCCCTATATCGATGACCTCGCAGATCGGGTACCCAGCGAACACGCCGCTGAGCTGTCGGCGCTTCCTGAGTCTAGTCAGTCCCGACTCTCCCGGTTCCCCGAGTGAGGACGATATGTTCAGCTCGGACTTGAGTGATGAACAGCTTGACATGACATTTGGGATGATTGGTAGGAGGGGCCTTCTGAGGCACAAGCTTATAGTGCTGTTTTCCGGGGCAGATCAGTCAGTTCCGGAATGGGTTGACAAGGAAAAACTGATGGAGCGGTGGAGGATTGCGACAGAGCGCGGAGGTGAGGGTGGAGGGGAGCTCTGGGATCGTGTACACAGTGCAGTGATTCCGGGAGCGTCCCATGCGTTGAGTAATGACGATCAGGCGGAGCCGAGGAGCTTCCTGGTTGAGAGGGTGATGGGGTACTTGGGAGATGTATGATATGGGTTTCCAGAAGTGCCTATATCGGTCGTGTTTTGACAAAGATGACTATTAAAGTACTTCTCTTCTATCTCTAAGATAAGTTCTTCTAGCTCTAGACATCTTTCTCCTTGGCAGTTAGAAGCCCGTCTCATCTACCCAGTTACGTCACACTGGTGCATTGAGATAGGATAGCAAGCATGAGGGTCTTGTATATATGTTCGGGCCAGATGAGATAGATAAGTTAATAGGTGGAGTTGGCTCACTGTCTCCGTTAAGCTTCCATTCTGGGTAGTTCTATCCGGGCCAAGATGTAGATATCTGGTCTCCCATCACCTTCCACTTCGGGCGAGAATGACTCTCTATCTCCCATCCTGTACTTCTATGATCAAAATCCTAACTCCAACCTGACGCCGCAGATACGAGCTACTCACAAATAAATAGCCAGAGAAAATCTCACTTCCTTTGCACCTCCTCATTTACCTCTCATACGATTCACACAGTCTCCCCTTGCGACCTTCACATTACCAATACTCCGATAAGATGACCTCCTCAGTCCTATACACTAAAATTGACACCGCCCCCCTCAAACTCATCAAAAGCCACGGCCACTATTTGACCACCGAAGATGGTCGGGAGATTTTCGATGCAAGCAGTGGTGCGGCAGTCTCCTGTATCGGCCACAACCACCCCGCTATCCGGGATGCGATCCTCCGCCAACTCGACGCGGTAGATTACTGCTACGCACCATTCTTTACCACCCCAGCAGCCGAGCAGGTCGCCTCTTTCCTAACGAATTCGACAGGAGGCGAGATGTCCAAGGTGTTTATCGTTAGTTCGGGTATGCTTTCCTCGTTGTTCACAGGGAATTTACGGTGGTTTTGCTGAATACGAATGAACTAGGTACGGAAGCCATCGAGGCATCCCTTAAAATGGCCCGACAGTATTTCGTCGAGATTGGGCAGCCACAGCGTGTCCGATTCATCGCTCGCAGGCAGTCGTATCATGGCAATACCCTTGGTTCGCTGGCGACGGGGTACCACAAGGCTCGAAGAGCTGTGTATGAGTCTATTCTCGCAAAAAACGTCTCTCACGTCTCTCCATGCTATCAGTACCGGGGTCAGCAGGATGGAGAAACGAATGAGAGCTACGTGAAGCGACTTGCCGACGAGCTGGAGGCAGAGTTCAAGGCCGTTGGTCCAGACACAGTCTGCGCTTTCGTAGCGGAGACCGTATGTGGAACGGTAAGGGCTCATGTGCTCATATCTCAGCTTGTTATCTCTGGCTGACGATAGTCCTAGACGCTTGGGTGTGTTCCCCCAGCACCGGGATACTTCCGAGCCATGAAGGAGGTATGCGAGCGACACGGTGCGCTATTGATTTTAGACGAGGTCATGTCAGGGATGGGTCGCACAGGGACCTTGCATGCCTGGCAGCAAGAGGGCGTCGTTCCCGACTTGCAAACGGTTGCAAAGGGCCTTGGTGCGGGATACAGTCCTATCGGGGCTCTTCTCATCGGCAGAAAAATTGTGGATGCGCTCACTGATGGCACAGGCAGCTTCATACATAGCCAGACGTATCAGGGCCATCCCATTGCGTGTGCAGCGGCCTACGCGGTGCAGCAGGTAATCAGGGAGGAGAAGCTATTGGAGAATGCTATGGTCCAGGGTGAGTATTTGGGTCAACTGCTGAAGCAGCGACTAGAGGGTCACAAGAATGTCGGAGACGTGCGTGGTCGGGGACTATTCTGGGCTGTGAGTGCGATCTTCTCTATCCAACAGAACGCATGCTAAACATTCATGCAGCTTGAGTTTGTGGAGGACAGAGAGAGCAAAAAGCCATTTCCGGCGAGTGAAAAGATTGCACAGAAGGTCCACCATACCGGATTAATGCCAGAGCATTGCATCTCTTTGATCCCAGGGAACGGTATGGCTGATGGAACGGATGGAGACGCTGTCCAGATAGCTCCTGCATATAACATCACGCGGGAAGAGGTGGAATTGGTCGTTGACAGAGTCGAGAAGGTTATTGGTGCTGTTTTCGGGGCCTGAAGTTAATCATGATTCTACCCTTATGTTCGTATATGTCGCGAAAGTCCAACAGAAAGTGAAGAGTAAGCATTAAGAAACTCGGCGCATATTGACTGCGAACAGGAAGATGCACCAATATCAATTATCATCTCGTATCATTCAGTGATTTCTACATGATAAAAAACTGATCCGGTCCGCCCAGCAGACTCGTCCATCGTGTCTGCGACCCAGCCTCCCAAATTTTCTCAATTTTTCGCAACCCCCGCAAGATCCCCTGACACAATGTTTCATCAAACAGCGACTGCAGCTTATGTTGGAAATAGAGTCGATGCTCCGGAGATGTACTCTCCGCCGCCATAACGAAGTATGGCCATGCGAGCAGATGTTGGCCCACGACATCACGACGCGCGGAGACCCTCTCCGTGACTTGCTGGAAATTCTCAATGAGATGTCGCGTCTCGTGAGCAGGTGGGTTGAGCCCAGCTCGCTTGACATATACCTCGCAGGCTACTGTCACAAGGGTGAATATATCCCCAACCAGGTCTGCGAGTTCGGGGTGAAGGCTTCGACAAAATCGGAGAAATTCGAGGCAGGTTCCAATGTTGGTGGACAAGAATTGTAATCCGAATGTCTCATCGAACAGTGCTTCGCCAAAAAGGCGGGCTCTGGATTGAGACGTCAGAACACTGATACTGATAAAGTGTATATCTGGGAAAATTGGGGAGACGTACCTTAAAATTTGAATGTGAACAAAATTTGACAACTCGCATGAGGATTTCTGGAATGTTTGTAGGGTGGAATTGGCCAATGCTCGTAGTGATCCGTAGATAAATTTGAAGTCCTCACTGCCACTGATCACTTCGCGGAGGTGTAGTAGGAGAAGCACCGTCATGCTAATGATATTCTCGTGTGGTGTACTATGATAGGAACGTAGGATGAGTCCTCGGATAAGCTCATCATAGGCAATAATATCAGCGACAACGCCCCGGCCGAATCTCAGCGAAATATGCTGCCTTGCCACGAGCATGACCGCATCCCGCACTAGTGGTTCGGTTTCTGCAAATGGGAGAATCAGATCTCGGTATCCGTTGAAGCCTACAACAATGACGGCTGTTTGGGGGGCAATTTGTTCGGAGACTGAGAATACGTTAGTCCAAGGTAGCTGAGCGTAATTGACAGTCAGCATACAATACTGAAGTAAATACCGTGATTCTCCATCGAGATGGGTCAGTGGACGTTCGACAAGCTGGTCAATCAGGAGATCATCACTGGACGCGTCTATCTTATCAATATCAAATTTCTCTTGGTTGAGGATAGTTGTGTCTGACTGTAGTGATGGACGGTCAGACTGCTCTGGGAAAGTGTAACCTTCTGTGTCCAAAGAACCCCCTTGCTTTGGTTCAAGATCTAGACACCTCAGTGATGGTGATTTGCGATATGATAGCGATGATGGCACCATTTGGCCAACCATTTTGCCGCGTGCTGCTAAACCATCATTGAAGCGATACCGCAGGCCCAGACCACTGCACTCGAGACCTTTCAAATGACACTTCTGGCATGTCGGTTCTTGCCGATCACAATCGATTCGGCGACGCGAACATTGATAGCAGCCTAGAAAAACTGTTACTGATCATTCAATTGGGAGACTGGAAGACCATCGGGGACTCATTCTTTCTCGCCCTACCTTTTACCCGAGGTCGTCTCTTGCCGGTGGGGGCCTCCTGTCTCGCTGATAAGGCGCGTTTCGTAGCCATGCCCGTGCAATCACTCCGATTACAGACGGTGAGCCAAAGCAATCATTATCAGTTTACAACAGCATGACAATAGGATTGAAAAGGGAGATGACCGTGGACTGGCGGGTCTGAAGGATGAAGGGTCTCCTTCGGCCTTCCACTTTGGGACGGACAGAGGGCTGCCTTATCGGTGGGGCTCGTCAATCATGCTTCGCATCATCCATATTGGCGGAGTAACACCGTGATTCGTTCGATCCTCCGATACTGTACTGTGTATGTCCCTTATCTACATGTTCATGGAGTCAAGGATGTGGAGTGCCCAGGTGGTCAGGCAGGGAAATGCAGAAACAAGGATGTCCTTGTTATTCTGGCCTGTTGGACATTCGGACTAGAAGTCTTTGGATCGTATAACCAAATGAGTCGAACGCCGACATCGGAAAACCCTTGATGGTCTAGTTGGATATGGCGTCCGGCTGTAATGGATACATTTAACCGGAAGGTCGCCGGCTCGATTCCGGCTCGAGGGACTGATCTTTTTTTCCTGTATTTTTTACACTTCTATCTTCACTAGCTATGGTGTAATTATCGGGATATCGTGAATGAGACTTTTATGCTATGGTTGTCTTTCATTGGCTCCGTGATCTGCGTCCAAGTGCAGATACAGATGCAGCAGATTTCCATATTCAAGATCCGATGAGTTTGTTCCAAGGAAATTCGCGCAATTCCATGCCAATTTTCTCACCGGGGTATTTGATCATTGGCTGTGTTTGTTGATGCCTGAGCAAGTCTGTCATTGATTTCCAGACGTCATCATCTTAAGGTTCGGATACGTCGAGGATGACTACGCAAAGCCGGAAGTCGCTCACACCCACCTACCGACGGCTCCCTACATGATAGGTCTTAAGAACACCTCCATTGTCAGAAAACAAACCGAGGCCGCAATCCTCCCCTTACCTTGTCCCTCCACTCCTCAGCTTCGAGTCGAAGTATCTACGCATCTACCGAGATCGCCAAGGGTCTACCATCCAAGCTCGCCCTCCCCACCGTTAACCTCATTCTTGCTTGGTCGAGCCTAACGACACCATGCACCTTTACGAGAGGCATACGATTTCTTCTTGGGCGAAAAGAAAGGATCGTGATGCTCGCCCAAATTCTCGGGCTCAATCTGCTCAATCTGCGCGGAGGGGTCAGGGGCCGGCAGCTCCTGCTCGAAAACCCAATATCACCCCATCGCCCGCAGCCCAACCACGTGTGTCCCAGAGACAAGACCAACACGGATATCAACAGGACAACAATGCATCTCAGAGGGGGACTACGGATGACTACGAGGAAAGCGAGGTGGCATTCGAATCTGCGCCCCATGTCGCCGTCACCGAAGATCTTCCGTCCGCCCGAGATGACAACACTGGCACCAATCGTCCAAGTTCGGGTCAGGAGGATGACGTTGTACGCGAAATTGATCATGAGGCAGGTGTGGTCTCAGGGAGCTCAGCCCAGAAGACAGTGGTGGATTCCGACTAGAATGTCAACACAACAGATATGCTGGCCAGGGAAGGAGGTACCGACAGGGCTCCTGATTCTGTCCAAGGAAACACTCATAGGCAAATGAGAAAGAAAGCGAGAGCGCTCAGTCTAACAATACACTGACCATGGTAAGTCCAGACCTAGGTAGAAATATCAGGGCTCCAATTCAATCCTCCGTATTTTGACAAGTTGTGCAGTGGATTAGAAAAACACGATTCGCCCATTCCCAGAGCGGAGTCGACCACACTCAATAATGGAACGAAGAATGAGGACACCGCTGGAGATGGAGTGAAGGCTTAAAAGATACAAATTCAAAGGAACAAAAAGAGGGACAGAGACGGAGGGGAAAAAAAGTAAGAGTCCCCCGAGCCGGAATCGAGCCGGCGACCTTCCGGTTAAATGTATCCATTACAGCCGGACGCCATATCCAACTAGACCATCAGGGGTTCTTATTGGGTGACACGATTTTGTAAGACTTAATCACCCGTGGCTCTCTGCTCAACAATGAAGCTTCCCTACTGTGTATATCTCAACATCATGGATGTATCACCGCGTGAAAAGGCATGTGTGGTTGCAATGTTAAATCAAACCTGGATTATTTATTTGCGGATTTTTTATTTCCCTCTTGTGGTAAAAGTGTTTGACCGACTGGGAAGTGTGCATTCTCATGTGCATTCCGAATGTCATTTTAGCCTCTGGAAGAAAGGTCAACCGTTATATATCTTGATCCTCACTATTCCCAGCTGGCATCTCATTTATGAATCGACACCAGACTTCCCAGGAAAGTCTGTCATCTCAATAATGAGCTGACAGAGTGCAACTTTAGTCGCCATAAATGGCCAATCAATGCCACACCCGAACTCCAAGCGCATACTCATTCGGTGGTGCCACCATTGAGAACCCGAAAAACCACCTAGTATGCAGCAGCTAACGCAGCCAAGCCCCATTTTTAGATTGAGGCACACCGCTCCTGATTGCATGTCCGGTACATAGTATGCCCCTCGTGCTGACCGCACCGACATGACATGCCTCAATCCGCTGCTCACCCCAAGGATGACCTCGACGACCATAGCATCCACTACCTATACCCGACCTTCCCCACGCAGTTAAACACCCAAATACATTGACCCCCTAACAAAGCCTGATTGACACAGAACCATGACGGTGGGCAACGAGAGCGTACCACCATGGGAGAGCTTCCTTGCCACAAATCCTAACATCGAGTTCGTCTGGCTACAGATCCTCTCTTATATTTCAACTTCAATCACCCGCATTGTACCAGTGAACAAATTCACTCAGATGCTCAAAGCGGGAAGATATATTTCAGCACCTACCGTTGCCTTTTCCCTCGCCCCAGGTGACCAGTTGGCAGATGGAAGCAGCCCTGTTGGCACACTCTTCCTTCGTCCGGACATGAGGACCGTATACTGCCAGGCCGGATCGAAGGGAACCCGCGCGGTGATTCATTGCGACTGCATCAACCCAGACCTATCGGCCATCGAGAAATGCCCACGGACTCGACTACAGACGCTGCAGGATACCATCGAGCGCAGAACCGGACTCTCTCTTCTGACAGGCTTCGAGGTGGAAGTTGTCTTTATGAGACTCGAAAACAGCTCATACACCCCAATAGGGCAGCACTCATGGTCATGCATCACTGCAGACGATGCTCCTCACCTCGATCTCATTGAGGACATCACCCGAGCTCTTCTTGCAGTGGGAATCGACCTCGAATACCTCCATGCCGAGTCAGCACCTGGACAGTGGGAGTTTGTGCTTCCACCCAGTGCGCCAGTGCAGGCCGTGGACATGCTTCTTCGGGCACGCGATACGATCGTCAACATCGCCCAGCAGGTAGGAGTGCGAGCAACACTACACCCAAGAACATCTTCGAATCACGCGGGCACTGGCGCACATGTCCACATATCTGTCAATGCAGTCGAGAAACAGCATGACATCCAGGAGATTGAATCCTTCTTCGCGGGACTCATGGAGCATCTCCCATCGGTGCTGGCATTTACCCTGCCCCAGGAAACCAGCTACGAGCGAGTGCAGTCCGGCATCTGGAGTGGCGGTGAATACGCTGGCTGGGGGTGGGAGAACAAGGAGGCTCCGCTGCGTCGCATCGCAGATAACCGATTCGAGTTGAAACTGGTGGATGGACTGGCAAACCCATACCTTGCTCTGTGTGCGATCTTGTCGGCTGGATTGGACGGGCTGAACAAGAGAACATCGCTTACTGGAGGGCCATGTGCCAAAGCCCCCATTAATCTTGATGAGAAAGAGAGAGCAGCTCTAGGAGTGACTACGATGCTACCGAGAACTCTGGATGGTGCATTGACTGCAGTTGAAGAAGATACTGTGTTGGCGGGCCTTCTCGGAGATGCGATTGTGCGCACTTATGTTGGTGTCAAGCGGACTGAAAGGGATGCACTCAGGAAGATGAGCAACGAGGAGCGGAGGAAATGGCTGATTTCTCGATACTAAATGTATACTAATGGTGTTAAAAAACAATAATCCTGAGGTAGTTCGAATGGGAAAAGACGATTGAGTAAAAAGAAAGAAAAAAAGAGAAAGTCCCTCGAGCCGGAATCGAGCCGGCGACCTTCCGGTTAAATGTATCCATTACAGCCGGACGCCATATCCAACTAGACCATCAAGGGTTTTCATGTTCGAAACTCGCCGACTTTGATTATACAAACCAAAGTATCAAGCACTGAAATATCCTGCCTCCATTCTCTCATCTTTCTCTCTTCTCTCGTGTCAACAACATGCCTCCCCAGTGAGTGCTCACCATGACCACAGCTCAATCCCCTGCAGTTCTTGCACGAAGCCGCGTCTTCGGCTCTGTTTTCTCCCCCACCTCCCTAGACGCCTACCACCCTCGACCGATCTCTCCAGGCCCGGACCAAGAAGCCTGGGAACGCGCATGGCATCTGGCCACCCGCTTCCTCTCCCTGCCCGATGCCGGCTTCACCGTGGCCCAGTATGCCCACGCCGACGATCCAAAGTTCCTGCAGACTTCGAATCGCTTTCGAAAGCCCTCTTCCGAAGTCGGTAATGCCCTTCAGTCTCTCGTTCGTGCCCTGCAGCGGGGTGATGCTGCCCCGCGCAACATCATCGACTGGTATGGCTACGAGATTCGGAGGCATTTCCTAAAGAATTTCCGCAATGGATTATACGAGGTAGGGGCCCTGGTGTACTCGGTCAGTTAGTCAGTGGACTCACATAGACATACAACAGCTTCTACTCAACTATCCTGAGAAAGACGGCTTGTTACAGAAAATCAGCCATTGTTTACAGATGGCGCGTCGCATTTACTTCGCCCCTCTTCTCGAGTACCTCCTCCCGCTCCTTGAAACCTCCGAACAGGACAAGACGCTCGTCAAGCTCCGCCGTGATTTCCATATGATGATCGCGTATACCCTACCCTGGCCGCATGTTTCCGCCCTTCTCACGCGCGAGATCACCAAAGACGCCCTGGTGATCCTCGGAATCGATACACTGGACGAAGAGGAAAAGTACAATGATGGCGTCAGCGTGGATAATATGGAGGTTGATCGCCAATTTTCTGTGTCCTATCGTGACTGGAGGGATGAGCCCTCAGCCGAGGTGTGCGCACAGATGATGACTGGCGATGGTGATGCCAGGGTAACCGGCGCCCGCGTGCAATTGCTCTCGCTACTAGATGGCTTACAACAGGTGGGGATGGGAGGTGACAAAGCGCAGAAGGTCTTTGCGAGTGTGATGAACACATTGATGACAGAATTTGTCCGTGTTGCGTATAGCGAACAGTGGGAGGGGCCGTCCTGGGCGACACAGCATCTCCGCCACTGGGTGGAAAACGTGTTCGCGCGACTGATCGTGCAGGTTCTTGCCATTATCAATGTCAGCGAGACCGGCTCCCGCGACCCGGACAAGCTCGATGTGCAACTGAGCGACGTGGAGAAGTGGAAAGAAATTGGCATCTCGCGGTTGGGGGCGCTGCGCACGGGTGAGCTCTTCGATATCATCGTCGAGTGGCCTGCGAGTAGTGGCGCGATTGAAGACCTCCGACAGTTCACGACACATCCAGCAGCGCGACTGCACCTCACACAATCGTTTATCGCGGCCTTGAATCGCAGATTACTGCATCCCGGCGCTTCCACCGTCGAAATCCTCCAACTGTACATCTCGATCATCCGCGCCTTCAACCTCTTGGACCCCAAGGGCGTCCTCCTCGATCGCATCGCTCGTCCAATCCGCCGATACCTCCGCGACCGTGACGACACTGTCAAGGTGATCGTCAGCGGACTGTTGGCCGACCCCGCCGACACAGATGGCAGTGCCGTCTCCAGCCATACGCTCGTCGAACTCTCTGCGGAGCTCACCAAAGCACATCGCAACTCACTGCGCAACGAAGGCGGCGAACTCGACTGGGATGACATGAATTGGGTACCGGACCCAGTGGATGCCGCACCCGACTACCGGAAATCGAAGACCTCCGACGTGATCGGCAGCCTGATCAGCTTGTTCGAGTCAAAGGAGATGTTCGTACGGGAGATGCAGACCATTCTCGCGGACCGCCTGCTCCAGAAACGCACCGACTTCGACCAGGAGATGTCCGTGTTGGAGCTGTTGAAGGTGCGCTTCGGGGACAACGCCCTGCAAGCCTGCGAGGTCATGTTGCGCGACATCTTCGATTCCCGACGCGTGGATGCCGTCGTGCGCAACGACCAGAATCTCATCCCGCCGCGCGGAGCTTACAACCCCGAACCCTTGCCCGATCTCCACGCCAAGATTCTCTCTCACTTCTTTTGGCCTGACCTACAGCAGGGCGCGGCCTTCCAGGTCCCCGAAGACGTGGCCTATCTGCAGCAGCGCTACGCCGATGGATTCTCATCGCTGAAGCAATCACGCAAGCTCACCTGGCTCCCCGGCTTGGGACAGGTCACCGTCGAGCTGGATCTCGAAGACCGCGTGTTCGTCGACGAAGTGACAACCTGGCAGGCAACGGTGATCTACGCGTTCAACGACGACGAAGACTCCCCGCCAAAGACAGTCGAGCAGCTCAGCAGCACGCTCGAGATGTCCTCGGCCTTAGTGCGCAGTGCGTGTCTGTTCTGGGTAAGCAAGCGCATTCTAGCCGAAGGACCGCGGGATGCGTTCCGCGTGCTGGAGGTACTCCCGAACGAGGACGCCGAGATGCTTGGCAGTGGAGCTGGCGTCGCCGGCGGCGACGAAGCCGATAACCTGGACGAAAGCGACGAGAACGAGGCTGGCGTATCGGCAGAGTCGGCCCACGCGGCGGCCGATGCAGCTGCGGCGGCTGCGGCGAAAGAATCGGCGGAGGCCGCCGTGCTGGAGAAGATGAACCTGTACTGGCAGTTTATCGTGGGAATGTTGACGAACCAGGGGGCGATGCCGCTGCAGCGCATCGTCATGATGCTGAAGATCGTCGTGCCAGGGGGATTCCCATTCAGCAACGAGGAGCTGCGGGAGTTCCTGGCGGGGATGGTGTCGAAGGGAAAGCTGGAGATTGTCAGCGGAGGAAACTACAAGATTGTTGCGTGAGCGGAGCTTTCAAGCTTGCATGCTCCATACGAGTTACGATGTTACGACTGCATGCTGCGTATTGCATACCTGTCTACCTAGGCTACTTAGGTCAAAGGGGATTATAGACTAATACAACATGACATAGAACGTGGTATTTCGGCTAAACGTACAAAACAAACGAAACTCTTAACAACACATCAATCCATACACCGAACCTATGATGGAGGACTTTCACTCCGCATCCAATGGCGCAACCGGCGCCTGATCATCCACTTGGATACCCCCACGCTTCTTCTCATTGCTATCCCAGAACGGGAGCTTCCATCCGCCCTCGTTCTCCGGCGTCGCCAGCCAGAGACGCATGAGGTGGCGCCGCGGAGTCGGGGGCGGGTGGTCAACATACGCCGTGCGAGCGTGCAGGACGTGCGAATTGGACAAGAACTGAATGTCGCCGACTTCGAGGATCATATGCAAAGACAGCTGGTTACAGGTGGCTTCGAGGACTTGGAGGGCCTCGAGCTGAGCCGGGGATAGAGGAGGGATGATGCCAGCGTCGGAGAAGCGGGCGAGGGAGCGGACGTAGTACGGGTCCCATCTAGTTTCATATCAGAACCGCCTTCATGGATCTATTAAGAGGGAGACGAAATGCGTTTCCCCGAGTGAAATGCACTTCCCCGGGTGTGGATGGGAGAAGCAGAGGGAAGAGGCTTACTTGGTGTAGACGCGGGCATTCTCCCCACGCTCGAGGTACATCACACTGGTGCGGATGTACTCTTCCTCGCCCTTGCTGGTCTCGCCCTTACGATCGAAGTACCAGATCGGTTCGGTCAGCGTCTTGAGGACGTCGGGACGCTCTTGGGCGAGGGTGTTGTAGACGTGGTGCGAGGAGACGATGTCGGATTCGCCGCCCTCCATGGCGCGGGTGATGCAGAGCAGACCGACGATATCCGAGTCGTCGCTGTGGAAGAATTGTCTGTGTACACCGCTGTTAGTCGTTTCATTCATTCTTGTGCTCCGATCTGGGTGTATGTGTGTGAATGTATATGTGGGAGGATGGGGGGGAAAGGGCCTACCGAGCATTGGTACGGTAGATGCGCACCGAGTCAATCTGGGTGGCATCCTCGCCCAGATCCTTGACGTGGCCGAGGACATGGCCGCGACTGTTCTGCGAGACAAAGTAGCCCAAGTAGGTGCCCAGACCCATGTAGGCGACGGCGGACTTGTGGTTGCCCCATTGTTGGACGGGGAGGCCCTTGAAGAGGATGAATCCCTTGCCGTCGAGGAGGTCGGCGCGCAGCTCGAGGAGACGGGAGGCGAGGTTAGAGAGGGGGAAGTTGCTCTGATATCTTGTTAGTATTGGTTCTTTGCGTGTGATGATGTATTGTTGTCTCTGGGAGGGGAGCGTACCTTGGAGATACCCGTCAGAGGGATCTTGTTGTTTAAGAAATTATCCGCAGCGGTGCTCAACTCGGCCACTTCCTCAGCGGTGAAGCGGTGCGTCCACTTCTGGGGTTCATCGCTATATTCCTCGGCCTTCCAGACGGTGGGACCGGTGATCTGCTTGGGGAACTTGTCGAAGGGGCGGATCTCATCGTAGAGAGGGGGGTGCTGGCCGGTGGTCTTGAGGCCATCCGGGAAGATGTCCGTGGGGACGACAGTGGGTTGTTGAGTGAGAGCAGCCATTTGTAGGGTTTCTCTTGCAATGAAGTAATAGATCGTGTCGGCGGTCGATTGATACACCAGTCCTACTGACAGTGAACCGTGGAAGAATCGAAGTATCAGTGGTTGAGGGGGAACTGGAACAGCGGAATGATTCCATCTTATATACCGCGCGCATTCCCCTCATCTTGGTATACTCCCATATATGGAAGGTCGTTGGAGTTGACAATTCCATGACCAATCGTGGCCCGCAATGGCGTGCCAGCAGGATGATCGCCCCGGATGGGTTCTCATAGGCAGATGCCGCCGAAGCTGTGAATCGCGATGGTGATGATTGGGGAGCCGATGGCGCCATCAGCCCGACGCGATGGGGTGATTTGGTGCATTTCGGCGCGCTGGCTCGTCAGCCCCGTGACGCTACCATTGTGACAGTGTCGATCTTCTGAGCGCACTCTACTTCGAGTAGATCATTGGTGCCGATGCCGCACTGGTGGACGGCGGGGTGCAGATGAGACCGGCGTTCCTGTAGGGCTGGGCTCCTGGGACGGGGATGATGAGGCCGGACGATCAGATTAGATGCGTTTTGTTCGAGAAGAGACTTTGAAACTCGGAGCAGAGACCTCTTTGGCTCTTCTTCTATCCTCTGACCATTCTTCGTACACAAAATCAGAGACAGACCTCGAGTCGGGAAGAGAGAAACATAGCCGAGGATATAGATGGATTCGATTACCCTATTCGGCAACCCAATGCGACCACAAACTTCCTCCACCAGAAGAAACTCCTGCAGTAGAGACGCTCGTACAATCGTAGAAGACTGAACAACTCCCCAAGACCGCCTCGAGGCACCGACGAACCATGCACATCGCCCTCCTGGACGTCGACGTCCCCGTCCCCGCCGTCTTTCGCACGCGCGGCTTGTACTCGTCGCAATTCCGCCATCTGCTGAAATGCGCCGCCGATCGCCTCCACCAGACTGTATCTTTCCACACCACAGCCTTTGACGTGGTCGGAGGCAATTTGCCCCCTCTCGAGAGTCTTCGCACCACCTCCGCGACACAAGATCTCGACACAGATGAGGTCCCAAACCCCCTTGCGCGTCCTATCGACGCCATCCTCATCACCGGCGCCGCGGCGGCCGCTTACGAGGGCCACAAGCACGCCTGGATCTCCCCGCTGCAATCGTTCATTCGCACTGTGTACGAGCAGTTCCCCCATGTGAAGCTATTCGGCTCCTGCTTCGGCCACCAGATCATCGCCCAGGCGGTGCTGTCTCCCGCGGTACGGGTTGAGTGCGCCGTCCCTCATCATGGCGGGGAAATGGGCCTGTTCGCCGTCAACCTGGCGCCTGAATTTGTCAAGCGATTCACCGTGCTGAAGGAGCTGTCGTCGCCATGTCTGCGACTGCAGATGGTCCATGGAGACTGGGTGGTTCCTGCGTCAGGGACGTCACTCCCTGAGGGGTGGATGAATGTGGGCTCGAGTGAGCGGTGTCCGGTGCAAGGTTTGTACAAGCCTGGTCGAGTGTTGACCTACCAGGGGCATTTTGAGTTTGATGTTGTCACGACTCGGGAGACGCTTATTGAGTTTGGTCGGCGCGATGGGTGGGAGGAGGCTGTTGTGAAGGGGCATCTGGATGCGGTGGATCGGGGACGAGAGGGTTGCGCTGAGGGTCAAGAGGAGGATAACGATGAGTCGAAGGTGGCGGCGGAGGTGGTCATGTTGTTTTTTGCAGAGGATTGCTGTTGATTGGCATATGCAGGTTGATCGTGCATGATGGTGGTGACAGGCATGTTGATCATGATGTATGAGCGATGGTGTATACAATGGTGTTAGGAGTTATTGGGGTTTCTGACTGATATCAACCACAACATAGGCTTACAAGAGACTACTGCATGCGGAATGAGTACTCCAAACCCCCCCTCCTTTACGTTTCCCAGAACTCCCTTCACTACTACCACAGGCTCCGGCTCCCACGCCGCCAGCACCGCCAGCACAACCACCTCCACACGCTCCTCCAGGTTTCCCTCCACACCGTCCAGCAGCCACAGCTCCTCCACACGTCCCAGCTACACAATTCCCATGCGCTCCAGACTGCAACGCCATACAACCGGGGTTAGTGACGTAGGCATCCTCATGCAATCCCGGATCGCACATATACGGCGCATACTGCTCCACATACATGGGGATACCCCATGCCATCGGATACACCGGTTGATTGGGATTGACTCCCGACCCAACGCGAGCATGGCCTCGACCCCGTCGTTTCATCGCGCGCCGTTGCGCAGTCTGGTACGCGCTGCGAAGACGCATCATCTTCACTTCTCGCGGGTCCTGCTGACGCAGACGAGCAAAACCCACCGCATGACTGCGGGTTTGCTGCGGACGTATTGCGCCGTGAGCTGATATATGGGGGTTCTTATCCGGATGGGTGATGCTTTCGTCGCGTTGGTTTTCCAGTCGGTCTCGGACCGTGTCTTCGCGATTGTCTGTGGCCGATGAAGAGGAAGAGGATGCGGAGGAGAAAAGCCCCCCGGAGCGGGTTTCCAGTGCGCGAACTGCCTCGCAGTACCAGCAGAGACATTCGCTGTATAACTCGCCTCCGGTGAGCGTTTTGTACATCTTGCTCGTCCACTCGAAGCCATCGGACAGCCGATTCTCGTCGACTTTGTCGTCGTGGTCGATGAAGATCTCGTGACGGGTCCGCTGCGAGGTCTGGTATGTCGAGTAGAGGTAGTACCTTGCTGCGCCGAGTTGGTGTGTATGCCATGCGAGGTCGACGTCGAGTGTTGGCACGGCCATGTGCTGCGGGTTGTTTGCCATGATGGTGAAGAAGACCTCGTACTTCTTGATCATTCGAGTGACGGTGGTGGCCAGAGAGGGCGCATGCAGCCAGTCTAGTTCGTCCATTTTCGTGACAAACGTGCCCTGTCGGATGACTGCGCCGACAAGGTCGAGGGCAAACGGAGAGGGATTGTCCCAGTAGTGGGACATCATTCGGCGGAAGGCGATCTTCTCGTCTTGATGAAGGGTCATCACCGATAGTGAGGCCAGATTCGCGTGGGTCTTTTTCATCGTGTCCCGGTCGTGAATCTTGCTTTCTAGCTTGTCGCGAAGAGCGCGGATTGATCCACATCCTCCGTTGTCATTCTGCGGGTCTGTATATCGGACGAGCTCAAAGGCAGTGGTTTTGATAAATCGGTTGGGGAACGTTGATGCTGATCCTTGTCTGTCGTCATGTTCTGCCGGCCGAGGCACACCACGCAAGTTATAGAACGTCCCTGGCATGGGATAACGTCGGTGCAGGAGGGCTTCGACATCCCGTCGGAATTTGGCGACCTTGAGTCGTTCGTGATCAATCTTGAACTTGCATTCCGTGCAGCGGGCGGAGAACTCTCGATCTGCATATCCATGACAGGTGCTGAATGCCTGGTCCAGAGGGAGAGTGACCTGTCCTGTTGTCCAGGGGACGGTGACTTCCTTCATGCAGCGGGGACAGATGATAGTTTTGACGTCGTCGTCAGAGAGATTATCCCATTTATGGGAAGTGTTCTGCTCGAAGGCTGTTACTGCACTGGCCGGAACAGTGTAGGTCAGTGTGCTATTGTCGATGCAAGAGTTGATTGCTGTCCAGGGAAACCCAAAGGACCAGAGCGTTCGTTGGCCGTAGCGTATAGTGTCTTCAAGAAACGCGCGCGGATTGAGCATATGCGCGTGTAGTACCATCAGGACGTCTATCCTTGTAAGCATCTATGTGCTTTTATGGTTTATGTTCTCACTTCATCAAAAAAGAATCTGGATACATACCAAGAGGAGGCAACATTTCTACCTCCCACTCCATCATCCCCTTGATTTTGACCACGTCGTCATAGTCAGGACTATATAATGCCCATGTCGTCACTTTCTTCCCTTCCGGACGCGAATTCCACCACGCTTCATACCGTCCCACCGCTCGGGCGGTATACACAGCCCACCGCTTCTCCTTGACGCGGATTTGCGCCTCGTTCGTCTGCGCACCGAAGACTTCATTCTGCGCATCGGGAATCCCAAACAAATCGGGTGTACTAGCGATAGTATCGCGGAGGTCAGAGAGCACAGCGAGGAACTTCAGGTGTGCGATGACCTGGTCGCGCGTGACGGTGGTGGTGATGGGCGCGCCGGCGCTGGGATGCGGATTGATTCGGGGCAGCTCAAGGCTGCCTTCGCGGTCGGATGGGGTATACGCCGGTGGTGGCTCTATCTCACTGAGTTTGTCGATAGGATCCTTGGATTTGGACATTGCGGATGTCACACTGTCGATGCTTTGGGTGAAATGGGCGAGGAATGCCGGTGTTATACGCTTCGTTTATTGTTCGCTGGGCAGTGCAGTGGGGCATCGCCATAGCCTCATGGCCGCTGTCTTGGCAGCGTCATGGGTCTGGGAATGGGGTAAAGGGTCAGGTATATCAGACCATGGCAATGATGGGCAGCTCCGCAGCGACTTCTAGGGGGTCCAGGGTGATGTAGAGTGGCTGGGGAGGTCGATACGAGTGACTGCTGTACCTATAGCGGGATGTACGCACTTTGATTTCCGCAATGACGCGGGCAACCACTGATTGAAAAGACTTCTATTCAGGCGAAAACCGTAAACTCATAGAGGATACCTATTCGAACAAGCCGAGAGCATTTTTCTATTCCCCATTCGTGCTGCAGACCAGAAATCGCCCAGCAGGGGCTTAAACGTTAAGCACCCCCAAAAACCATCAGACTATGAATATTAACCATTCCAAAACCATGCGAACGCAGCACCGGAAACTCGGCCACAACCATGACGCTGATATTCTTCATCTCAACGCCAACTTGCTGCAACAGCTGTAACACCGCGAGAAGCATGTTCCCTGTGGCAAGCACATCATTCACCACCACGACAGACGCCCCTTCGGGGATCAAGCCACAGCTCAAGTCCATCCTTTTTGCTGCCGAAGCGGAGATATGCGATGTCGACTTGAGGGTCGATGCCGTAGGAGAAGGCAGCTTTCCGGCTTCGCGAATCAAGGCCAAGGGTATGTTGATACGTGCAGCCAGTGCGGACGCAAAGAGAAAGCCGCCGGCCTCGCAACATGCGATCGCATCGATATTGGCCCAGTCACCGGGAAAATGGGACTGTAAAAGAGATGTGCATAGCGCTAGTCCACCTGGATGTTGGGTAATGTCCAGTACATGACGGAAGTCGATGCCTGGGCGTGGATAGTCTGGGATGCGGGGAACTATATTGACCAGCTGCTGGAGATCCTCATGGAAGAAAGGAAGGAGGCGATCTTCTGCAAAGATTCTGGCCGCTGCATCCCCGGTCTTCTCGTTCCAAAAGGTAAGAGTGGGAGTATAGTTCAACGTCGCTGGACTATCCTTGTTGTCCTCGGTAGTGTCCCTAACACTGGGAAATCCTCGACGAGCCCGCCGAGTTTCATCACTGGCTCGGACATTTACCTCGATAAGTTTGATATGGGGGAATGAATGAGAGTAGGCCGTGACTGGCGCCTCCTCCTTTATCCCAGTGATCAGAAGCACATCAACATCCCGGGCACTTTCGACCGGACAGCGACTGCGTCGGGGATGGCACCATCGCAGTAGCTTTCTCCCTCAGTGTGCACTTGAGGGTGTTGAGAGTGGCCATGTTGGGTTGGCTTGACGATTCATATAGCGATGATGCTTGATGTGTGCTCCTTCATCAAGATTTCGATTTGAATGAGAGGGTAAAATTCTTGCGTGGCAGTTGTGGATGATATCTAGTGTGAGTTTGTTGTGTGGTAAATGGGGTACTTTGACTTGTTGGCCAGGAACTGCAAAGGATTCCTTCAAACACTTATGTTACGGGACATCGAATATTCACTGCTTGCCCTACCCACCACCAATACATCTGGCATTTGGTCGTATTCACTGCGCCTACTTTGTCCGGTTTGCAGGATCCTTGCACTATTCACTACCACCTGAAAGGCGTGGCTATGATTACGAAACATTCAACGTTTTGGAACATAGGCCCAGGCATGAATCGACCAGATGTGGAGAATGAACTTGTTGCTTTGGGAGTGAATCTAGGTCTCGAATTTCTCGCGCGAAGTGTTCGTCATCTGTATCTCTAGATCTAGTCAAGTATGATGCGATGCATGGACAGAAGAGAAAAAAAAAAAAAAAAAAAAAAAAAGAAAAAAAACAAATAGTCAAGAATTGACTGGTAATGTTTGGAAGGACGAGGGGAAGCTTCTGAGCTTGTGCTTAGATCCGACATAATATACATCTATATGCCCCCTTGATGCTACATAGTATTTTATGGTCGTGTATATGTATGGGACCAAAATCTTCTATGATAGGTTTCTCCAATATATATATATATG